>JAVQJD010015155.1:0-10101 GCA_036023655.1 Nannoperca australis
AGGAGGAGGAGGAGGAGGAGGAGGAGGAGGAGAGGGGGATCAGAGTGAGTGAAGGATGAAAGAGGAGGGAGGCATGGATGGAGGGAGAGAGAGGCAGAGAAAGAGGGGAAACGTTTAACAGCCATTAAAGAAGAATTCCTCTCATTTTAGTAGTTTTTCTTTTTTTTACCTTTCAGTTATTTTACCAGTGAAACCACAAAGTGAACGTCTCATCTCGTCATGTGACTGAAATTTAATCAAACTTCAAAAAATGGACAGACAACACAAAAAAAGAAAAAGAACGTGTGTGTGTGTGTGTGTGTGTGTGAAAGCAGAGAGAGCAGCTCCGTGCTGCTCTGCAGGTAATGTACCTGTAACTGTAAAAGTAACTGTAACTGTAAAAGTAATGAACTAACTCGTATTTTATAAACTGATCTCATATAACTTCTCCAAACAATATTACACTTCAAACAATAGTGTTACATAACGTTTATCCTGGATTTGAGACCTCATATCAGGACGTGACGTTCACATGGAACATACTTATTCAGCTCCAACATCTTTTAATCCTCAACGTCCAGCTGCCTCTCAGCTCTGTCCCCCCAGGAAGTTCACTCAGCTCATCCTGTAAGTCAAACCTGCATCATTCCTCATCCTGTCCTTTGTTTTCCTGCTGTAAGAAACCTGGATCAGGAGTTCACGTGGTTCCTGCAGTACCACATCCAGCCAGCTCGCTTGGCTAGGTAAGGAAGTAAACACGTCACCAGGACATGAGCAGGTGTAAACCACGGAGCTTTGGATACCACATGTGACCACCGGGTGGCCATTAGGATCCATTGTAAGCTGTGTTTGGTGGAGTAGTCCTTAAATACGTTCAGCAAGTTTCTGAAAGGCCCGAGCCATGATGGACGTGAACGTTATTCCAGCTGCGGTTGCACCGGGATTTATAAGATAACGGGTGATTTTGAACAGGTTTTTGTCAACTTACAAAGGAGCACGTAAAGAAAGAAATTCAACTAAACGCTTCTTTTTCTTCTTCTGGTCCACGTATTTAACGTGGGAGCTGCACAAAGAAGCCTCAGTCCTGTGGTGGTGGTTAATGTGTCGCTAAGAGGAACCTCTCTGTTTGCAGACTTGCATTCTTCCCACCTTCATCCAGGTATTATAGGTGTAACATGCATTTCTCCACACCTAAACGCTTGTGACTGACATGAAAAATATTCAGCAGTGTTTTCAGGTCGCGTCAGATTTACATCCCCTCTTTGAAGCGCTAATTCTTAGCCTGCTCGGCTGCTCTCAGCACTAACTGTCGTTAGCATGTGCTAATCCCCCGTCCTATGACGGACAGGAGGCGCAAGGTGCTAGCCAGCAGCGCTAGCTTTTAAGCCTTAATACCCTGAGTGTGAGTGAGCTAGCGTGGTGCTAATCAGTCTTAATGCCATGCGTTTGGAGTTAGCTCCAGAGATGGCTAGCTACTGTAGCAGTGGCTAATCCTAGCGGCTACAGGAACAACCCCAATCCCCCGTTTTCCCAAATATGTCAATTTTAAAAAGTGCAGCATGAGATTACTGTAACATTAAAGTAACAGAATAAAAAAAATAAAGCAGACCAGAGGAAAAGAATACGTAGAAAAGAAAAGAGGTGGCTCTGAGCATTTGTTCTGTAGCGCTGAACATGTTGCACCTAAAGTTTAGATGACATCTAGCTCTTGTTCCTACTGAGGCTGAATGCACTTTCTGTAATTCCCCCTGAACAAAAGCGTATGTCAAATTAATGGACTTAAGGGAAAAGAGACATAAAGAGAATAAAGGACAAAGTGAGTGGAAGTAGGAGAGAAGGTAAGACTTTCAGAGAATTTGCATAATCTTTTTGGGTTGAAGCACCAGGGTGAGACACACACACACACACACACACACACACACCGCAGGCTCTTTAGTGCTGACTTCCTGCGCGAGGACAGGAAATGACGTCACGCTGGTGTGGGCACAGAAATATCTCGGCAGCTCTTATCTTTAAGTGCATGTGTGCGTCCGTACGAGTGCTTCAGACTGAAGCACCTGCTGCTCTCTTTCTCTCTCTCAGTCTCCAAAATCAGTTAGACGCCTCCTCCTCCTCCCATCCTCCTCTTCCACTTCCTCCCGCTCCTCCTCCTTCCGTCCGTCACATGGTACGAGCCAAAGAGCCAGGACACTGACATGGGCCACAATCTCTCTCTCTCTCTCTCTCTCTCTTTCTCTCTGTTTTTGGGCAGGAAGCCACCAAGTGGCACAGCAGAGGCAAGCCACCTGTTCCTCCCTGGCAGAGGAGATTGTGGAGGGATGGAGGGAGTGATGAAAAGATGACAGCAGGGGGAAATGACACGGGGGGGAGGGGGGGGCGAGGTGAAGAGGAAGGGCGTGATGATGGAGCGAGTGGATGGGGGGAAAGAAGGAGGAGGGATGCAGGAAAGGAGGAAGGGAGAAAGGGGAGAACAAGGAGGGATGAGAGAGGATGAAGATGGAGGGAGGTACAGAAAGAGAAGGACAGTGAAATGAAACTGAAAGAGGTAAGAAAGAGAAGGGGATGATGGGAAGACGGAGGATAAAGAAGATAAAAGGGAGGAAGAAAAGGAAAGATGACAAGTAGTAGCGAAGGATGCAGAAAACGGGAGGAAAGAAGGGAGGAGGCAGAGGATAGAAGGAAGTTTAGGAAGGGAAGGATGGAGGATCTGAGGGGGAGAAAGACATGGAGAATGGACAATGAAGCGTGAACTGATGGAGGGATGAGGCTATGAAGGAGGGTAAAATAATTAAAGAAAGGGGTACGAGAGAGGAGAGGAAGAAAGGAGGGAATAATGGAGAGAGGGAGAGATGAGAAACACTCACCTCGAGATGAAGACACTGAAAAGAGATGGAAGAAGATAGAGGCAGAAGATGGAGGGAGGTATAGAAAGAGAAAAACAAAGGCTTATAAGGGTGGATGGAAGAAGGGATAATGTGAAAGAGGAATCTAGGGAAGGGAAGGATGGAGAGATGAAGAGAGAGAAGAATATGTAAAAGAGATAAGAGAGAGGAGCAGACGGATGGAAGATGGGGATAGATAGGAGAGGAGGGGAGAAAGGAATGAAATGTAAAAAGGAAAGGAAACGATTCAAGCGATAGGTGGAAGGAGGTATAAAAAGGGAGGGATGGAGAGATATGGGAGTAAAGAACTGAGGGAGGAGGAGTGAAAGAAAGGAGACAACAAAGGGAAGAGGAAACCAGGGAGGAAGAGAAAGGTGACGGAGCGTGGGATGGAAGACGAGAGGAGGCGGAGGAAGCGTGGGTCGTGCGAGGTGATGGCGCCTGATGACAAGCCCTCCTCTCCTCCTCTCCTCCTCTTAACCCCGTCCTCTCTCCATTCATCATCATCCATCTCTCCTCCCACAAACACGAGTGGATGTTGAGCTGAAGAGGCTCGCAGCGCCCTGCAGGTGACGTTACCCAGCGATCAGCAGCTGCACTTCACTGCTTCTCCTGTTTATTACTCTCTGTTTATGGTTTAAATAAAACTTTATTGACGTTTGACATGTATTTATTCATGTTTATTACTGGTATTGATGTTGACTACCGTTTAAGTAATGTTTACTTTATGCTAGTGGTTTTCCAACTGGGGGGCCAGGTGTTATGACGGGGGGAGGGGGCTACTGTGAGCACTATTTCCACTGTCAAGTTACAACCAACAGATGGCGCTAGTTTTGCTAGCGACCACCTTAAAAACACCACAGAGGAGGAGCTTCAACGTGTAAACAATGCACACACAATGTTTCACCGCTAGCACGCGACAAGTTTGTGACAGTAACATGTTGTTGATTCTCAGGGAGTTCATGTCGTTCTGACAGTATTTTAAATAAAGTTGGCCTTTGCATGTTTGTGCCAGCGGGGGGGTGAAGCCGCGCTAGAAGCTCACTGTTAGCATGCTGACGTTAGCATTCTCTGCAAAGCCGCACTAACTACAGCCTCAGAGCAGCTAGCATGGGTGTAAACAGCTGTACGCATGTAGGTGTTTTCAAACCAGGCAACATACCCGGAAACCAAAGCTCCTCATGGTACCGCACTGTCCTCAGACACACCACTACACCCTTTCTCTCTCGCACACGCACACACACACACACACACACACACACACACAGACACACAGTCCACTTACAAGGATGTACAAGCGCACATCCATACAAACACACAACTCCCCGACTTACATACATTAAACATGCACAGACTGGTGGAAATATAAATATAGAAATGCACACACTGAACCACTTGTGCAGAGTGTAGCCTGTCTCTCTCTCTCACTCACACACACACACACACACACACACACACACACACACACAGAGCACAGACAGGAAGTGTGCAGGCTGCAGAAGCAACAAAGCTGTCATTTGCATGAGGAACGATGCGGAAGCGAAACCAAAGCTCCTCATGGTACCGCACTGTCCTCAGACACACCACTACACTCTTTCTCTCTCTCTCGCACACACACACACACACACACACACACACACACCACTACTTTCCATGAGATTTGAATGCACAAACAAAGAGACCAGTGGACTTCTGGTTACCTGGAGGAAATGGGAACCAAACTAACTGCTGTTGTCAGTCATATACCATAATGCTATTCAAATTCTGCCGCTCTGTTATCTCACTTGTGGGGGGTTGGGTGTGGGTGTGTATGTGTGTGTGTGTGTGTGCGTGAAGATGCTCACCCAAAGGCCATTCATTTGGACACAGCTGTTAGTCAATACACATGATCATCATTCTGCCCCGTGTGTGTGTGTGTGTGTAAAACTCCTGCTGTCAAGGGCACCAAGCCGTGGTTGCCATGGGAACAGGACATACACTTCTTCCTCGTCCTCCTCTTCTTTACCTCCTGCCTCTTTCCCTTTATTTGAACAAACTACTGTGTGGGAGTGGAGGTGAATGTGTGTTAGCGTGTGTGTGTGTGTGTGTGTGTGTGTGTGTGTGTTCAGGTCACTTCCTGGTCTGTTTTAGCCAATCAATGAACAGAGACTGTCTTTTTTGTTCATTTCAGTGTACTTCTCAATGTACCCATTCTGTGGTTACCATGGCGCCCGCATCTCCATTTGGTCCTCCCCCCCCCCTCTTTGTTATTTACATTCACATTACATTTCTTTCACTTCATTCCAGTGATGTGGTTCATGTAGTCAGCTTATGGATCGTGTTGCTGATCAGCTGTTTGGTCACTTCTCTGTCTTCTGTCTTCAGTTTTTGTCTCTGATGGTTTTAATTCATCTCGCTACGCTCTCCTTTCCTGCTGTTATTTGCTGCTCTACATTATAGTTTTTCCTGCTTTGCTTATAATTTGATACCAAATTAAAGGAAAAACCTGAATAAATGAAGAATGAAGCTGCCTCTGCGTCCTGTGGCACATCACGGTCCAGTACAGCTGGAGAATCTATGAAAAGGAGCATTGAGGCGGTCCTCAACACACTTAATATACCTTTCTGGTGGACTTGCTGCGAGTTTGTCTCAGTGGTCGTCTGTGGTACTGCAGCAAAAACAACCTGTGTAGCAATAAGCATTTAAAGAGAGACGCCTGTAAAACTACAAACAGGGTCAATAAATGTTCACCAGGCTGTCTTTGTATTATTATTGTTATATTTGTGAAAGTGTCTCCAGAAAAGCTCATTTTTATGATCAAGGAAAGAGACACTAATGCTCATATCAGCATATATCAGTGGTTTCAGAAAGTGCCCCAAAACCACATTCGTGTACGTTCAGTCATGGTTCCCTCCAGCAACCGCAGGGCGTAGTAAACACCGAGGCTGTGAACCAGAAGTGGCCTCGGCCTCCTGACCCGTCCACAGGAAGTTGTTTCTGTTGGGGGTGTTTGAATTGTTCTTTCACGTCAGCTGGTGTCGGCCATGTTTCATTCTGCTCGGAGACAAAGACTAGATAATAAAAAACGGTTCATCAACTAGTTTTTGACAAAAAAAAATCCCCAAAACACCTAAAGAGAGAGTAAAAAACGTTTTCGCACAACTGAGGAAGTTTTATTATATGTTGCCGTTTCCATACAGCTGTTTTAATGCGATTTAAAAAATGCACGTGGAGTCATGACTACTGACATTTGTCACCATCTATGTCCTCATAACCCACCTAACCCACACACACACACACACAGTATGTGCATTTTACACCATGTGCACAGCCTGCAAGCACTGACGCACATCCTGTACCTGCTTTCTGTTGTATGTTTGTTTGTGTCACTGTGTGTGAAAATGTGTGTGTGTGTCATTGTGTGTGAGTGTGTGTGTGTGTCACTGTGTGTGAGTGTGTTTGTGTCACTGTGTGTATGTGTGTTTCATTGTGTGTGAGTGTATGTGTGTGTGAGTCACTGTGTGTGTGTGTGAGTGTGTGTCACTGTGTGTGAGTGTGTGTGTGTGTTTTACAGAGATGACAATATGAAGTTTATGCTTTGAGGTGCAGATAGTAATCTTTGCTTTACATGATCTATTTCTGTGCACTGTCAGACTCAACCACACCCACACACATACACACACACACACACACACACACACACACACACACACACACACAGAGTGTCGCGGGTGAGAACGCACATAGAAGAGGGAATGATGTGAGGGAGATAGAGAGAGACAGAGGGTGTTTGGATGACACAGTTCATCTCGTCCTTGAATACGAAGCCGTCTGTTACACAGGAAGAGGAAGTGACACCGCTGGCACGCACACGCACGCACACACACACACACACACACACAATCTGCTGGTAGCTATTTGCAGCCGTCACACATGTAAAGAAGCAAAGAGAGCAAAAGGCCAGACTTTACTCTTCAGCATCAAACATGATTCCCGCCTCCACCACAGCAGCCGTCTTCACTTCCAACCCTGAGTCTGTTTCTGTTCATGTGTCCTGCATCAGCACTGAAACGTGTGCTTCCTCACCTCTCCATCCTTAACGGTCCCTGTGGAGGGATTGGAAGGTCTGTTTAAGATGCTGATGCTCCAAGATATGAGTAGGATCTATCGTTTCACTGCAATGTTGAACTGTTTTTCAGGATTTATCACGATTAAGAGAAAATGACAAGCTGCTTCCATGATGTCAGTTCAAGATGTCAAACCCACTTTATCTACTTTTCCAGCTCCACGTGATATCACAATGTTTTCCCGTAATCACCAGAACACTGACGTGTCATGTCGAGAGGATAATGTTTGTACAAAACTTGACATGATTCCACACACGTGCTGTCGAATACAAAGGCCCACATGACAAGATCTGCATTTTATTTATCTACATTTTTTCATCTTGTAATGACAGATTTTTCTCGTTATAACTACAGTTTGAACAAGAAACCTTTCTTTTTGTGACAATAAATCACTTGATCACAACATTTCTCTTTAGAAATTCATCCTTAATATAATATAATAATAACTATAAGCAGCCAGCAGAACTGTGCCAGGCAGGTGTACACATACAAGGAATCTGCTTTGGTGTTTTGCTGCATAACTACAGACATAGAAAGTAAGAAAATATAAAGATAAAGCAGGTACTGCAAGCCAAGAAGCATACATGACAAAGATGTGAAAAGATACTGTAAAAAAATGTAATAATATATAAAATACATACAATACAGATACCAGGGAACGTTCACTGGATAAGATCATGAACGTCTGACAACAGGATGGAAAGGATCCCGACAGAGACAGACTGTTAAACAGGAACAACTCAACCTCTCGTGAGAGTTTCTGTTTCTGGTTAAACACAAAGGGATCTTGTTCTTTAACAAACGTTCTGTCCCTGCAGGGGTTCCTTAGACACTTAGAATAACAGTCTGAACCAGAGTCTGTGGCAAAAACCAGCCTTTTTAGTGGACGCACTGTGACGGGCGCAGCTGCCTCAAAGGACTGCGTTGCAGCAGTTGCAGCGCGTTCGCGGAGGCGATCTACTGGACCAGGTCCAGAACTATTGAAACTAGTGGTCATCTCTTCTTTAAATCTCATTCCTTATTGTTGCATCACATCTGTGTTTTACTGCAGCTGGCATCGCAACACACACACTGTCTTCAGCGCTGAAACCGAATTCAATTATTCGAGCACAAAACTCTCTAGTCCCTAAAAAGCCAGCTGGCAGGCCATCCGTCAGTGACTCCTGTGTGTGTGTGTGTGTGTGTGTGTGTGTGTGTGTGTGTGCAGAGAGCAGGACTACTTCTAAAACATGCCAAAGACAGACGGGAGTACAGAAAGTTTACATGGCGACCGGGAGCAGGACATGTGGAAGTGAGCTTTTTCATTTACACTCCCAGCCGAGGTCACACCTCTGGTAACGAAGCTGGCCAGTTGCCCCGGCAACCAGCCAGGAGAAAACAGCGAGAGTAATTCTGGTTAAATGAATACAGCTCAACTCTCTCCTTGTCTTACCGCCTGTTTCTCTCTCTCTCTCTTTCTCTCTCTCTCTCGTGACAAAAGGATCAGCCATTTTAAATCAAATTGATGGTTATTATTACAAAGAAGGTCTTTTTCCACCATTTTCTCCTCGATTATTAGACGCTCTCTTTTCACCTTAAAAGGACGACTTCACCCACCTAAACTCTCCTCATCCAAATGTGTCTTTAACCACCACATAAAAACACCATTTCAACCCAATTTAACTGAATTGTAAGGGATTTACTTGAGGACATTTTTACTTTGCACCTGAAATTCATTCATGTTACCAAACTTTCTGCACAAGTAAGACGGGTTTAACTCACGTCACAGTAACAGATCTTTACTTACAGTAAACAACACACACACACACACACACACACACACAGTTATTAGTGTGTGTGTCCTACCTGGTGTAACTGCGTGTCCTCTGGTCCAGTTCAGCAGGTCCACACTCTGGTCACAGATCCTGGAGCAGAAAAGAAGAGAAGATCATCATTTTAAAGGTGTCCCGGTCACATCGTGGTCAGGGTGTCTGTTATTGATCTCCGTGCACTGATACGCCACCACGAGACCTTGACTTTGATTGGATGTATTGATCATGAATTATTTTATGCTTCCTAATTTCTAAAGTGTATATATTCAAACCTTAAAAACATAAAACACAAAATGTTTTCCCAAACTTTCAAGACTTTGTACAAGGTCCTAAAGCTACACTATATGGCCAGAAGTATGTGGACACTCCTGTCTAGATGCATTTGTGTAGTTGTTTTCCATTAGATCCAGTTAAGAGAAATAATTTGACCATGGGAGAAATGCTTATTTGCTTTCTAGCAGAGCGACAGATAAGAAGATTACACGCTCATACCAGCAGCTGGTTAGCTTGGCTTAGCACAAGGACTTGAAACACTGGGGAAACAGCCAGCTAAAGCTCACTTATTACCACCTTATACTGCCTTAATTTAATGAACACAAATCCAGAGTGCGAAAAAGACAATTTGACGTAATGTGACAAAGTATTTGTCACTTCCTGGGTTTTCCCTACAGTGCACAAAGATATTTTAGACAACAGCGTGTTCCCAAGTTAACTTTGAAGCAGCTGTTTGGAGAAGACCCTTTCCTGTTTCAACATAACAATGTCCTGCGTGCACAAAGCCAGATCCAACTCAACTGGCCTGCACCTAAACCCTGTCCCATCACCTGCTGGATGAACTGGAGCGCCGACACCAGCGCTGGACCTCACCAACGCTGGACCTCACCAACGCTGGACCTCACCAACGCTGGACCTCACCAGCGACGGACCTCACCAGCGTTGGACCTCACCAACGACGGACCTCACCAACGCTGGACCTCACCAACGACGGACCTCACCAACGCTGGACCTCACCAACGCTGGACCTCACCAACGCTGGACCTCACCAACGCTGGACCTCACCAACGCTGAACCTCACCAACGCTGGACCTCACCAACGCTGAACCTCATCAACGCTGAACCTCACCAGCGCTGGACCTCACCAGCGCTGGACCTCACCAGCGCTGGACCTCACCAACGCTGAACCTCACCAACGCTGGACCTCATCAACGCTGGACCTCATCAACGCTGGACCTCACCAACGCTGGACCTCATCAACGCTGGACCTCACCAACGCTGGAGCTCAGCAACGCTGGACCTCACCAACGCTGGACCTCACCACCGCTG
>JAVQJD010015167.1:0-11475 GCA_036023655.1 Nannoperca australis
GTGTGTGTGTGTGTGTGTGTGTGTGTGTGTGTGTGTGTGTGTGTGTGTGTGTGTGTGTGTGTGTGTGTGTGTGTGTGTTGTGCAGAAAACCTGGCTAAGTTGTTCAGCCTGATGGACCAGAACTCTCCAGAGAGAGTAGCGTTTGTGTCTAGAGCCTTGAAATGGTCCACGGGAGGTTCTGGCAAGTTGGGTCACCCAAAACTACACCAGCTGCTGGCCGTCACCTTGTGGAAAGGTAATCAAGTTCACGAAGTGTAGAGGATGATGACAAACGCTCATCCCAAGTTATGATAAATGTTGAATTTCATGATATAAAACAGATAGTTGAGAAGGTGTAACCGGCAAATGTTTGACATTTGTACTTGGTTGGTAATTGAGTCTCTCAAGTCATCAATTGTCCACATATCTGTATCAGTCACAGTCCTAAACTCGCGCCTGTATAACCAGCCTGACAAATCTGAGGGCAACACACACACACACACCATTAGCATCGTGATGCGTGTCAAATGCAGATTCTGTTTCTCAGTAACAAGCCTAGATACGTACTTCGGGACTAATTCTTCCCTCTGTGGGGCTTATCTGGTGTGCGCTCTGGCTGTGTTGCCCCTGGTATTGTTCTGGTCTTCATGTCCCTGCATGAAAATGAATATTGACATTTCTGTGTGTTCAGAGCAAAATTACAGCGAGTCCCGTTACCACTTCCTGCATTCGTCTGACGGAGAGGGCTGTGCGCAGATGCTGGTGGAGTATTCGGCTTCACGAGGCTTCCGTAGCGAGGTCGACATGTTTGTGGCGCAGGCCGTCCTACAGTAAGTGGAGTGTTGCTTTGAAACGCAAACATTTGTTTTTGACATTATCGCAGAGTAAAAGCCGATTCAGAATCAGCGGAGAGTCTGGTATTGATGCATCCTCCTGCAGCACGTTGGCCTGTGGCCTTTTTCATTTTCTGTCTGTCAGCAGCTTCTTTAAAGTGTCTTTGATCTCTCTGTGTTTCTGGTCTACTCTCTCTCTCTCTCTCTCTCCTCCTCTTGTCTCTGTCCTCTTGTCTCTGTCCTCCCAGGTTCCTCTGCTTAAAGAACAAAAACAGCGCTTCGGTGGTGTTCAGCACATACACAGAGAAACACCCGTCCATAGAGAAGGGCCCTCCCTTCGTCCAGCCTCTACTAAACTTTATCTGGTTTCTGCTGCTTGCAGTGGATGGGTGAGGAACAATGTTGTATTTAACTCAAAAACTTTGGACCTAAATGTCACAGAATAATGTCTAATATAATATATGTTTAATATAATAATAATATGTAACGTTGTAGAACTGTACAGACTTCTTCATTGAGCTAGCATCAGCTGACTTCTTACTGCAGCAGTGATCTCATTTGATTATCTCGAATTTTGTACAGCAAATAGAGCAAAGCCAACTATAAACTACATCTTCATGTAGGTTCATGTATCAGGCTAAAGTGTGTAACGCGGTGTTCCTCCACTACGACTGTGATACAGAAGTAACTCGTTAAAAATCAGTAAATAGTTGGTGATTGAGGATAGTGCTGTCCTGCGTTGTAAAAGGATTCTTCTCTTTGTTTCTTCAGGGGTAAATTAACAGTTTTCACAGTGTTATGTGAGCAATATCAGCCTTCCCTAAAGAGGGACCCCATGTATAATGAGGTGAGTGTTAAAAACATATTTCTGAACATGAAAACATCACCTGTGTTTGTATTATTCTATTTGAATACAACTTAAGGTGTTGTTTAAAATATTGTTGAGTCTTTCAGTCTATATAAACATTGTCTCGGTCTTCAGCTGTCATTTTTTAACCTGTCTTACTCACAACCATCTCTCTGTCCTCCTCTTCCTCTTCATGTGGACATCCTCCTGGCTCCTCAGTATCTCGACAGAATAGGACAGGTTTTCTTTGGCGTTCCACCCAAACAGTCCCCATCATACGGTGGACTGCTAGGTGAGTGGGCCAGAACGTTGTTAGTTTGAGCAGATGTGTCGTATGTTCTGTTCCTTGTACGAGCTGATAAGACTCTTTCATCACTCGTCACCCTAATGCTTTACAGATCAGGTGTTGTGCATATTTTGTCCAATTTCATGTAATTGTTTATTATGGACATTAAAGAAATAGTTTGACATTTTGGGAAATACACTCATATTGACCAAGAAAGAAAAAAAAAAAGAAATCCACACTAAATCATTTAGTAAACCGCCGCATGCTGAGAATGATGATCTCCATGTTGCTTCCTGCAGGAAACCTGCTGAACAGCCTGATGGGCTCGGGAGAGGAGGACGACGCAGCTGAAGAAGCCCGTGAGGACAGCAGCCCCATAGAGCTGGACTGAGTCCGATCCCAGGACAAAGAGAACAAACGAACACGCACACAAAAAAAGAGGAAGACCACACCGCTTCCCTCCTCCACCTCCTCCACGAGGGTGGGGCGAGGCGCCCGGTCTGTGTTTTTAGAGAAACCCTTCTCACCCATCCAGTCTAAAATCAGAACAAGTGTCAGGCTGCATAAACCTCCCCCTCTCTGCACTGCCGGGACTGACTGCGTCAAACTGCAAACTCTTCCTATGTTCAATTATAGTAAGATTGTATTATTTTATTAGAATCGTCATTTTTTTGTTAGTTTGGGACCCTGTTTAGGGTGTATGATTTTTAAACAAGAAATAACAAACTGTCCCCTCCCTGTGAAAACCTGGGAATGGCGGCTGAAAGTCTCCCAGTGGAGACCTAAGACCCCCCCCCCACACACACACACACACACACACACACACCCCTTCATAACGTTGTTGATTACATTATTATAAGAGGGGTTAGTCTGTTTTGTTTGCCAGACAGACACACGGAGCTCCATCAGAGCGACTATCGTTACAACTTTCTCCATTAAAAGTTTCTTCTTTCAGTAGTAAATTAAATTGTACGTGTAGTCGAGGCCGGCGTTCAGTTCCTCATCTCTTTTGTCCGTTAGTTATGTGGACAAAAAGAGCTCTGGGTAAGTTATTATCTTGCACCTTGAATATCAACCAAACAAACCCTTTCTGCCCAGCGACTCCACCAAGGATCATAGTGGTGGCTGTCATTTCTATTCCAGGGAATTACTGCGAACACGCAGCTGTCTGAATACTAATGGCTCCATTGTAGAGGCCTCACTTTTTTCTTTTTTATTGTGCACTTGCTGAACTGCTGCTGGGCTTGTTTGCATCTCCAAGAGAAAGTGTGTGTGTGTGTGTGTGTGTGTGTGTGTGGGAATAAATATCCAATCTTTGCATTTTAAATTTGTCTTTTTTGTTACGGCTGCCAGGTCATAAAGAAACGTCTGGCAGCGAGGTGTCTGAAGCACTCGAGAGTTTGTGTTTTGCTGGTTGTTGGCTCAGGCTGTCTACGTGTCGCTGTGGAAAATAAAAAGTCAAAGTTGGGGTTACCCTCCCAAGTCTGTAACGTGATCTTTATTAGAGGAGCAACATGAGACACTGTGAAAACTGGTCTGTTGGAGTGAATCTTGGTGTACATGTTACAAAATGCTGATCTCTAAACCAACAGGACTCTTTCTGCTTTTGACTTTTGTTCCGTGCTGTTTTTATTTTTATTCTGTAGAACAATTCCTCTTGGAGGTGGATTAACGGACCAACATCAGTTCAGCCTGTTGCACAATCACAAGTGTGATTCATATAATAGCTACTGTTCATCAGTGTTAACATCTGCCCGCAGAGAACACACTCCATCTTCTCGTTCCTCTTGACTTCTTTCTTGGGTTTTCTCACATCATTCACTCTGCGGCTTCTTTTTGTCTTCTCATCGACATTCGATCAGTCCAGGTCTCGTCAGGCTGCTATTTTTAGGATAAAAAAAATTGAACACTAGGAAACCAGGAAAGGCCAGAGGTCTTCCAACGTAGAGTAATGTACATTTACAAATATGTAATTATCTGCGCGGGACTTATGGAACACCAAAATGGCCAATACTAAATAAGAAATGATGAAATAAATGAATCAAAACTCCCAGAAATGATTACATTTAATCAAATGTAAATGTGTTCCTTTTTAAAAGATGTTACTCATTTATTTACAGGATTATTTGTTTCATTAAATGTTCAGTTTAATGTTGGCCATTTTGGCATTCGATATGGGACTGGCTTAATGTCGTAGTGCTACAGATAGAATAGTGTTGAGTCAAAATGTACAAGCTCTGCTGTGATCTGTGCATCTATCTAATGTTGGTGTTGATACTGAGAGAGAGAGAGAGCGAGAGAGTGGCAGTCAAAGTGTTAACCATCAGAGATTTGGGGGACAAAGCATGTCAAAGAAAACTGCAAACAAATATTTCCACCAGTCAGCTTTAGCAGTATTTTACTTGGTGAAAGGAGGATTCTCTCTGGTGACCGGCTCTTCCTGCAGGCCTTCCAGTTGAACCACAGAGGTCTGCCACCTACAGGAGATCCAGGCAAAACGGACTTTTAGGTTCCTCAGCGGTGCACGTTTTTCCAAAGAGATCAACCAGTTAAACAATATCACGGAGCATGCTCTACTACTCACGTCACACAGGTTGCATTACTGTCAGAACTTCAGGCGCAGAAAGAAGTCAAACGTCAGATTATCTTTTGCAAAACCTGAAAGTCAGTTTTGTTAGAATCCTCCTTTTTAATTACCTGGTGGTTAAAAAAAAAGGTGCGTGACCAAAGGCCTGTCTGTGTCAGTGAACATCACCGCAGCTGTTTGCTTTTGATGATTCTTTTTCTTTTGAGAACTGAAGGGGAGTGTTTGCCTTTACAATGATTCACTAACTGAGTAAAATAAACTACAACTGAGAAGAGTTTGAGAATGTCTTGAAACTATTGTTGTCCTGTCCATTTTTTTACTGCATCGTGTGTTGTAGTAAAAAAAGATCCAGTTAATAAGATACTTAATGAGTTAATGTTAGTTATGTTTAACGATTTGCACTTTAAACAGGTAAAAAATAGATTCAAACTCGTGATTGAAATTTTAAGGCAAAACCAGATGAATTGATTGATTTCTACAAGGACGAGGTAAAACACCATTATTAAACCAGCATGCATGATGCTAGATTATGTTGCAATACAGGGAACAGTTGTTTAAAGGTGCAGGGAAACACTGCAGAACTTGCAGTACTGCTGGAGATGTGTCTCAGCAAAGTATTCGTTTCTAGCACCGCAGCAGCATGTTTGTGTGCGACCACACAGGAGCAGAGAACATGCAAAGAAAAGTCAGGTTTCTTCGTTTGCAAACGTTGAAATCATTTGATTATTCAGTTAAGGGTTTTGTAGCTTAACTTAACCCAAATTCCTCTTAAATTTCTGCTTGAAAATTGCAACAAAAAAAAAAATCCAACATAAAAACAAAGACGTTTTGGCACGAGAGCAGCTTTCTAAAGATTCAATCTACAAGTATCATTATTTTTTTTTACAATGGTCTACACAATTAAATGTTCACAAAATACACTAAGGTATTTTTCTTTTTCTTTGCGCTTCTTGTTAATATTTTATTTACACAAACTTGTGCACAAATGTTTTACAAAAGGTTGTTTATGTTCAGGTGCGGGACTGCAGTGCCAGCCTCTGGGCCGTATCGGACAGGTGAGTCATGTCCGGCTGCTGAGCCTGGTGTTTGATGTACTCCAGGGTCCGAACCTGGAGCAGAGAGAAAAGGCAGGAAGTCGTTGAGGTTGCGTTCACACAAAGCGTGTTCGCTGCTGTTTCTTTTAAATAAATGTAACTAATCTGAAGGAGTACTCACTGAGATTCGGGTCTCACAGTATCCGTGTTTGTGGCTGAGGTTCCACAGGTTGACGGCCAGCTGGCTCAGCTTGTTGTTGCTCAGGTCACCATGAGCCAGCAGGACACCGAAGAGGGAGAAGGCCAGAGCGCCTTGACGCCGTGTGCTCTGCTGCAAACGGCAAGAACAACATGTCAAAGCACACTGGAAAACCAACGTTGGACTTTCCCACCTGTACACAAATGCAGCGTAACAGATTTGGATAAAAATACTCATCTAATGAGGGAAACCCCCGAATCTGGATCAATACCCTCATTTTAGTTATCAGACAGAAATGAGCTTATGAGGAAAAGGAAGCGCAGCATGAGAAAAAGTCTTGCTGGGAGACGTTTCTGCCTCACCTCGTCCCGACTGAGTGCCTTCAGGTGGTCCAGGATCTGCCCGATCAGAGTCTCGCACAACTTGTTGATCTCTGATAGAAACTTGGGGTCTCCTCCATAAAGTGTCTCGTTGGAGTCCACTGAGAGCAGGAAAGAGGAAAAACAATCAATTTAGCTTGTTTGTCATAGAAAGTGCTCCCATAAAACCACAAAACCTTACAAAAAGATGAAAAGTAAAGTCTCTTGTCATGCAACACTTACAACGTAGTAATCTAAGTGTATGCAGAAATCGCAGATTTGTGCGTAAAGGATGGCAGTGTATCGGAGACATATTTTTTTTACAACACTGTGTGTGTGTACCTTTAGGGATGGAGTAGAGGTAGGTTTCCTGGCTCATGGCGGCCAGCAGGGGAAGAGCGCTGACGTAGACCCGCACCTTGGCATCGCTGTTGTCCTCCCAGGTGTAATCCTGGACCATGTTGAGCAGACCGCGGACCAGGTAGAGCACGCCATGCTCTGGATGGTCCTACACACACACACACACACACACACACACACACACACACACACACACACACACACACACACACACACACACACAGACACAGACACACAGACACACAGACAGACACACACACACACACACGTGTGAATAATAAAAGGGAGTTTTGTAGATTATCCTGTTGATTTGGTTATTAAGATTGTGTTACCGGGACAACCAGCAGCGTAGCCAGGAAGTTGTTGATGAAGTCCAGCAGGAAGCTCTCGGAAGAGCGGAGTTTCCCCTCCACGCTGATGGAGCGAGGGACTTCTGGAAGAAGACTGACCGCTGCCTTTAGGAAAGCATCCGCTGGTGGTGTGGAGAGAGGGAGGGAGTCAGAAAAGGTAGGACCAGAGGTAACAAGAAAAGAGAGAAATGAAAGGAGAAAAAGAGGAAGGTAAGAAGGTAATGAGAGGGGAAGTATGGGAAAGAGACAGGAAGTAACGTGGATAGAGAGGAGGAAAGCAGAAAGGCAACAATGGAGGAAAAATGGTGAAGGAAGGAAATGACAGAGAAAAGAAAAGATTAGGAAAAGACAGAAGAAAGGAAGGAAAGGACGGAAGAAGGGAATAATGTCAGATCAAGGGAAAAAGAGAGTAGTTTAAATACTGAGGGGAAGCCGACGCTCACCCTGGGAGAGACACTGGTTTGCCAACGCAACCTGACCAGACAGCAGATAGAGGCTGAGACGAGTGAAGATGCTGCTGAGCGACGGGATGGTGATGAAACTGTAGGCAGCACACGCCTGGAGGACAGGGAGAGAGAACATCTAAAGCTGGGCTCATTTCCCCCCCTAAACCTTTCTTCCTGTTCTTCAGGCACTGCTGAACCCCCCACCCCCCCCGTAGGACCTGCAGGGATCAGATGTCGACTCACCCTGACGAAGGCCGCTGTTTTCCGGGAGTGACTCCCTCTCATCACTCTACTGGTCTCCATCGCCAGCTGGTTCACCGTCTGGAAACGGGAATAACAACATGGAGGATGGTGTATGTGTGTGCGCCCAAATTAAACACATAAACACAGGTTGATACTGACGTGGATGAGCTGCACCAGCACCGGCTCCAGGTTACAGAAGGTGGCTCTGGCCTCCACACAGAAACTCAGCTGCTGCTCGAAGTCCCGGCCAAAAGAAACCTTTTAACGCGTCGATGGACAAACAGGCAGAAGGTGTGAGTGCAGGAAGAGAGAAAATAATAAAGACGTAAAGAAGTCATTTGCATTGGTCACACCATTTTCTAGAAAGAAGAAAAGACAGACAAAAGTCTAAAGAGTCTCACCATTTGGATGTAGCCGATGATCAGCAGAGCCAAAGATCTTTTCTCATCCTCAAGAGTGAGAGAGCTGCGATACAGAGAGCAGACAGGTGACAGACTGAAGATCTGAGTCACTGACATGAACGAATACATGAAAAATAAAAATGACCTACTTGACAGAGTCGTGCATGGTCTTGCAGATGTGCAACATGGCGTTGAGGATGACCGGGTCTCTGGTGAGCTCCACCTGGTGTCTGCAGGGGACCAATGACCATATTTGTGAGAAGGTGGTAACACTTTCTTTTGCACAACGTGAATAAAGTTCATTATTTCATCAAACTCTGAGGAGGATCTCACTTGATGAAGACCTCCATGATGGATCTGCAGACCTCCACCCTCACACTGTCCTTCTGGAACATGTCTAGGAACGGCAGGAAACGTTCCTGGGGAACAAAAACATCATGGTGGAAGTCACTTGTCATGGATTATTTATTTCAGCCCCTCAGCGTGCAAACCTTTCGTGCACTTTAAACTGGTGGTCGCTCACCATGGAGAAAAGGACGGAGAAGTCGTGGAGGTAGGTGAGGATCTTCCTGATCACTGACTGCAGCTGGATGCACAACAAAACAGGACAGAAGTCACTACAGGGCAGACGGCAGGAGGAGGGACAATGGTTCGGTGTCGAGGGAACAGGGTGAGCTGTCGCGTTAGCTGCTAACCTGAGGATACGCATCCTCAAACGCCCGGTCAGGGGTCATGTGTTTGATGATGTCAGCCAGAACGGTGTTGACCTCGCGTTTCTGAGAGAAACGAAAGAGAGAAAAGAAAGGAGGGAGAACCTCGACAGAAACTGTAAACTCAACGTGACAAAAAGCGATCCTCCTCACTCCTGCGCTTCACTCACTGTAAAGTGTCGGCAGGTGAACTCCACCCAGATCTCAGCACAGTTGACGTAATCCTGAAAAACACACACAATCACATATGCAGTCATAAGCGTAACATCTTCATGGAAATGTGCGCGGGAGCAGCGTTGCGCTCACAGCACCTGGGGACTGCGAACTTTGGTGACGACCTTCCAGGCTTCATTAAGGATCGTCAGTCTCTCGGATTCTGGAGGGTCGGCACAAGCCAGACTGCGGCCCAGAGACCCAAACAACAGATGCTGGGGAGGAGACGACAATCAGCCTTCCATTCATGATTCAAGCAAGAAAGTCACGGACAAAACGTACATTTAGATCCCAGCTGTTCGTGTCCTCTGACCTTTGGGAAGCCGGTCTCGTCGCAGTCTTTGATCATACCGATGAAGTCGGTGGCTCTGGCTGCAACAAACTCCGGCCTGAACGCCCTCATGACAGAATTCAGCAGCAAAGCACTGTGGGAAACAGGAACACGTTGGATGTTTGCGGTCCAAAGATGGGGGTTGGGAACCACTACCACAACTATATAATATGATAAACTATAACATATATTTCTTGTACGTTTTTAAAAGCACTCACTTGTTCCCCAGCTTCTTGCATCTCTCCATCATCTCCGTTAGCAGAGGCTGAAATGAAAACACAAACAGCCGTTTGGACCGAGCTCAACGTCTGCACTGAAACTACTGAACTCTGATGTTTCATGTTTCAGTTTGAAAACTTCAAGTAAACAACGCGTGTGGCCGCGTGCCTCTGGAGCTCTGTAGGCGATGCACTGCAGGATCCAGTTGATGGCGGGCGAGTAGAGCGTCAGGTACTCCGGCGCCTCCACCCGCTGCAGGACCAGCTGGTTCCGGACGCTCTCCCCGCTGATCTGACGGAAGGTGCCGAGCAGGTCGAAGAAGTTGCGGTTCAGGCTGTCTTTCAGGTGGGGGGCGACTTCCATGCCCACCTGGAGGGAGAAGGCGCTGTTATCTCAGACTCCAGGCCTCCTTATGTTTCTTAACCAATCATACTAACAGTAGGAAAAGGAGGTTTCTCTGGACACATAAATATAACGTATAAACAAAGGAATGTTTGCAGGAAACATAGGAAATGTTACTCTTTTGCTGGTTAAAATTTAATATTTATTCAAATGTATGGTTAAGTGAAACAAAAGTATAGATTCACAAACAATGTTTTAATTCCTCCAGTGGGGGAGATCAGTAGTCTAAACAGCTTCTTTAACACCACCCCAACAACAGGGCAAAAGTAAGGACAGACTCAGATAAGAAGTGGCTCAGAAACAGAACCAAGGAGAGAAAGACAAACAAAAAACGATGGATGAAAGGTTAAGAAGTGAGCACGTCTCACCCTGCAGAGGTAAGCCCTGGTGTACGCAGCCACCAGAGGGTCTCCGATCCCTCTGATCATGGCTGTCAGCCGAGGGAGCGTCTCCTGAATGCTCCTGCTCAGGGTGGAGGGACAGAAGGGACAAATAAACCCAAATGATATTCTGATTTAGAGCAATGTTTCTTGATTAAGGCATGGGAAGAAGTAAAAGGTTTTTAAACACGGAAGCTAAATTTACTAAGTTGACCTAAAGGGACACACAGGCACAGGCTCACTGGTAAAGCCCCTAAGGGTTAAAAACGTACGATTTGTTCAGGAAGCGGTTGCACTTGAGAATGGCAGCCTCCACGTATCTGTTCACGGAGGTCAAAGAGTCAAATTTCTACACGAGGAAAGGAGTGTGTGGTTGATGATCGGGGAGGTCATGGAGCCTTAAACGAGTTTCAAAACCAGAGAAAACCAGAGTTGTAAACTGACGTGCAGGAGCTCTGGGCTAAACTGATAGACAAACATGTATTATTGGAAAAATGAAGAAAAAGGAGGGTCATTAGAAAGAGGGATCAAAAGGCCGTCTAAAGGCATGTTGAACATTGCTCGTGGCACTAGAGGATACAATCTGGGCAGAAGCTCTCTGATGGAGGCGATCTTGAAGAACCAGTTGAGGCATGTCTCCTTGGCCGTGTCACTAACATCTTCAACTGTGAACGAGTCTGAAGAGGGAGGAAACACAAGCAACGCGTCCAACAAGTGTCCCCTCAGAGCCTAAATGCTATCACCTCATAACCAAATGAAATATGACTGAATATGGGAAAGAAACTAAACAAAAAGCCCATCCGTACCTGGTAGGGGTCGTGGGTCAGAACACATGGTCCAGATTCTATCGTACACCAGCCGGCCTGCAAACAAGTGAGGCTGCGGTCAGAAAACATGCTTTGTTCTGCTGCTGAGCTCAGAGAAACGATGCTTCTTCACGCACCGAAAGTGTCGAGGATATCGGTGATGAGAACAAACTTGCTGGGGTAGAACTGGATCACCGAGGTGTCGGACAGGAGCTTAGAGCACTGGAACGAAGGTCGCAGATCAGTGCACACGTTTTCAGGCCATTGTGGGGCGCGAGTGCTTTCAGCTGCCGGATTACCTGGATGACGATCTTCAGAGCTTTGACCTTCTGGTCAGAGGCCCACGCCTCCTTCAGGGACTGGTTCAGCTCCTCGATGCGGTTGGCGTAATCCTGCTGGGAGAGGTTCAGCAGCTCTCTCTGGGATCCCTGCACGCACACACACACACACACACACACACACACACACACACACACACACACACACACAC
>JAVQJD010015174.1:0-14810 GCA_036023655.1 Nannoperca australis
CAAAAGAGCATTAAATCTAAGAACAGATCATCTTTGTACATTAGCAAATACAATACATTCAAATTAAAATACAATTCTACTATAATATCGTACAATATGCTAAACCTTCTTATAATGTAATGCAATGCTTATGCACAAAGATAAAAACATTAATCACCTCGCAGGCTGCACACTTTTAGGACTTGTTGAAAGTAATCCAACAAGTAATCAACATATGTAAACTTTTTCTTTTCCTGTTTAGTAGCTGCAACAGATTCAAGTTATTAGACTCATTCTCACATTACTAGTACTACCGGTACTGTATTGCCCACTACAATTAGTAATCAGAATCAGAATCAGAAATCCTTTATTAGTCTTGCAGTAGAGAAATTTACTTTACTTATAAAACTAAACTATTTAATTCTATCAGTAACAGTGATTACTTTTTCTTGTAATCAGACTACAGCAATCCATGTGTAATCCTTGATCTTAACAGACAACTGTATTGCATATTGCTTTCTATTTGTCAATGTAAGTAATTCTGTCTTACAAATCCTGAGCACTGAGTAACTCCTTCGTTTCCACCAAACATCTGCCTCACAGGTGGCACAAAATGTCCTTGTTTCTTTTGGTTACACACAGGATTTGGGGGAAAATATGTAGGAAATCAACTATGATCTATCTCCTTTTGTTTATTTTGAACAAACACACACCCACACGTCCTTTGCCCTTGTACTTCTATCCCCTTGTCATCACGTGTTACACCATCGCTGACATTTATGCCAGGAAATGTTAACCACTGTGACCTTTTGACCCCGAGTCAACAGGAAGGCCATAAAGAACAGGAACAGCCAGGGAGGCTCGAAGGAAAAAAAATCAACCTCTCACTTATTAAAATCACACAACTAAGCTGTTGCACTGCACACTAAACACACAAACTGTATATACGCAGACATGTACACAAACTTTATTACAGCCATGTTGCCCTAAGGACTGTGGCAGAGTAAGCGGTTGCTGATCAGCAGCATGATTTAATATATGTTACTAGAAAAGGTGTTGTAAAACGTGATATATGACTAGCGCGTTTCAAGGCCGAACACTGCACATTCATCAACAGTATTTGGAATAACTGGATGAGCAATAAAACACGGCTAATTCTTGTATTTATGCACTGTATAACAAAAAAAACTCCATGAATGTTTAATTAAACATCCATCTTTCCATCCATTGATCCTTCATGTTTTTCTACCTTAAGAGTGACACTTCAGTGTAATCACCATGGGAACAATAACGTAAGATATGAAGATGCCCTTATATCTAATCCCCACATGGGACAATATTTTATACTCTGTCCAATCACATTCTTGGAGCATTCAGATTATAAGCCCCCCATTACAAGCCCCCCCCCCCCACCAACCTCAACCCTCTCAATTCTTTTTCTCCTCTCTTCTTTAATATCTCTCCTTCAATCGGTCCTTCAATTTCTCTCCTTTTCTCGTTCTTCCTCTTTCCTTTTTACTTGCAAAGGATAAAAGAGAACATGGATTGGACCACTCCTGAATCTACCAAATACATCAGTATTTGACTAAATCCATTCCATTTGTATGTAATATTTAGCAAAATCTAAAAAAATCAATCAATTCTGTACGTTTTCTGCGATTATTGCTACAAAATAGTCCTTATTATGGTCCATTTGTATCTGATGACTTACTAGGCAAATACTTAAAGGCTGCCACAGACTTCACCACGAAGGTAAGATACTGTAGAGCTCACTCTTGAGAGACAATAGATCTTTGTTTTTCACTGTTTCATGCAGTTGGATGTGTGTGTCTCTCTCTTCTCTTGCGTGTGTGTGTGTGTGTGTGTGTGTGTGTTGGCTGCCATTTTGTTTGCTTTCCAGTTTCAGTTTCAGATGCTTCATCTCCATCCCTGCATCAAATGTTTTTCTTTGTCTTTTTAATTGAATGATGACAGGAACACATTAAATAATTGTGAGGCATCACTTGAGTGTGATTGATCCAGCTAGGCTCAGATCTTAAAACTATCTATCAAGCTGACTGAGATGAAACAGCCTCTCCGTTTCTGCTCTACTGACGACACATTCAGAGCTAGATTAACACTGCATTCATAATACAATAATTAGATTTCATCTTCAGGCCTGCTAGTTTGAAAACTAGCCATCTGGCCACACTTAGCACAGCAACAGATAAGAGATTAATCTTGTTACGTAAAACAACTTAATTGTAAAGGTACTTGGTACAGCTATTATCGTTCCTTACAGGAGACATTAGTGACAAAAGCACTGAAATCAAATGGATCGAGTGGCCGTTTCTTGTGTATGTAAAATGTAAAACAATATCTAGTATGATTAAAAATTACACAGCGGCCATTCCGGGGCTCAAAAGAACACTTTTAAATCACCAAAATGCTTCTTCTATCCAAAAGTAGCCTTCTTGTTTGGAGGTTTCAACACATTATAAGATGACACCACACATCGCGGGACCACGAGCCTGAATAATAATAACTCTGATGTAATATTTCACAACAAGCCCAAGTGTCACTATGGCTGGAGCTCTCTCTCACTCCCTCACTCCCTCTCTCTCTGAAGAGGAGCTAGCAGAGTGCTACTGCAACATCCAAGTGGCCCGCTCTAGAAAGAATGCCATGCATTATTGACCGGAGAAGTCCAAGACCCCATCACTTATCCATCTGGCCCCACTGTAACCACCTACAGCTCAGAAACACGTGGCTAATGAGCAGGTGGTGGGGGATCATAACAGTGCTTCACACTTCAAAAGCTCCTTACAGGGAAAGTGATGGTGAAGCACACGACTTTCTCCAGCCTTTTTTGAGCTACGGGGCTCATCAGACATTTAAATCCAGATTTTACTCTACTAGTCCATCAACAGAAAGTTTGTCGGAAACTATTTTGATAACTGATGAATTGTTTAATTTTTTTGTTTCAGTCATTTTAACAACACTAGGGACATGGCTGTAGAAATGGAAATGTCGGTCTGTCAGTTGAACAGTCTGATCTTAGCAAATGTTAGCATGCTAGCACGCTAAACTAAAATAATGAACATGGTAAACATCATACTTGCTAATGCCACTGAGAATGCTAGCGTGCAAATGTTAGCATTTAGCTCAAAGCACGGTTCAAGTATAGCCTCACACAGCCGCTACAATGCCAAAACTTCCCTGGTTGCCCTTTCTCAAATGTGAGAATTTGCTGGTTTTCTTTTTCTTCTACAACATTTAACTGAATATCTTGGGCTTTGGGATATTGTGATGGACGTTTGTCTTACATTTTATGCACCAAATGATGAATCAGCTAATTGAGAAAACTACTGAGAGTTAGAGAGACTGAGAAATAATCATTAGTTGCATCCCTAAAAGGAACAGTGTGTTGGAAAAACAGTGCTTCCAAAAACCAGGGCCTCAGTGATGGGAGGTTACTCACTTGGTATTCCAGTCACGTACCTACTCTCATAAACTCTGTTCTTCTAGTGTGACCACTCACTCCAACAGCTTGAGGGATAGCCATATGATGACCTGTGTGTATGTTAATGTAAAAACTGCTGATCGCATCATCCATTATCATGAACCAATGGAGGAAAAGCGATGTCATCATCCTATTTATTATCTCTTGGAGGTGGCGTTGCTGCATTTGCAAACAGAGACCAGAAGACAAGGGCAAGCTTGGTGATTTAAAGCTGACCCCCACCCCCATCCCTCTCCTTATTGGTCCTGATTGGTCCATGGCTCCGTATCAGCCAGCACCCTGCTCCTTGGAAACAATGCAGAGCACAGCAGAAGGGACAATAGACGGGGAGACAAGGCAAGAACACCTCAGTGTTGCACACTGTTTATTTTAAGCAAGGAAGATGAGAAGAACAGAAAGTACACACGCACAAGGACGACAAAACTAATAAAAATAAGACCATAATTCAGTATGCACTGCATACCACACCAAATATGAGCACCTCCCACGCCCTTCAGCTCTGTGCTCACAGTCACCTCTGTGGTCTCCGTGGGTGAAAGGGGTCCTGGCTGCATCATTTGCCCACCCATGGGTGCACCCAGAGCCACATTTATTACTATGTTGCTTCTGCAGATGACATCTTGGCTGCTAGAGGGCCGTGGAGATATGACATTTGACAAGGAAAATATGACAGGGAGGGGTGCTCATGGACTGATGTTGGCAGTAAAGCTGAAAGGAAAAAAAGTGGGATTGGTTCAGATGGGGGTGGGTGGGTGAGGCCATGGCAGTGCAGACGAACAAATGAGCAACAATCAACCAAGCAATTTCTGTCCAGGCCTCTGCAGCCTGTTTTGAATTAGAAGCACGACCTCTTGTGTTTTACGATGCAATAAAATAAACATCAGGGCGCAGAGATGCGAAGCAGAGAAATACACAGCACATGCCCTTTTTATATCTACACGTTTGATGGAATCCCAGGCAGGAAACGTTTAAGCCAGATGCAGAGTGCAAAGGCAGAATTCCTGATGTTTCAGCAATTCTGCAGAAACAAACCATCAAACTGTTCTGCCCTAATCAATATTGATGTCTTTCATTAGTCCTTTGGTCACAGCTGTTTGGCATGGGTCACATTTGTACAGTTGAGGATTATGACATTAGACTCAACGAAAAAATTCCAATCCGTGATTTCACCAGGGTTCTAACCAGCACAACAAAGACCAGATAAAATGTACAGTAAATCACAACATATGATAAAAGTGACAGGTCTGATATCTGTGTAATGCAGCTAAAAACACATTCATCACAAATTCAAACCAGATGCGTTATGCACAACACATCATGCATGCATGAATGCCCTACAATGGATGCAGTGTTGATGCTGTAATGCAGTAATATGTATAAAGAAGTTAAAATGTGACAAACCTCACTTCCCTCTATTCTCTACAGCCCCTGCTATTTAATGTTCATATAAAAGCATTGCAGAGGCAAACCCACACCAACCATTCCGGTCAGCTGCACTGCAGCATCATAAATTACCCAACTCAACACACAGACCTACAGCAACAATATCTCCCAAAAAAAACAACCCTGCCACGTAACACTCCACAGATCCTTGAATGAAAACTGTCTCCACGCAGTGACATGTTTGCAGAAGACTGATACAGTCGTATTGTCCCTGTACCTGAGCACACAATGCCATGTAATGTAGAGGGCAGAGGGCGTATTCATGTTGATCCGAGCAGATTAATCGGTGACTTTATGCTTCACTGATGCAGGGATAAGAAGTCTATAGAAGCTTTTAGTCGTGTAGGGATGGTTTACAATAGAAGACTGCTAATGCTGTGGTGACAGTGATATGTATGAAGCTACAGATCAATGTGAAACTGAAGCAGCATCATATTCTACAAGTTACTGTACCTCAAAATAGCAGCTTGTTGTAGTAAAATCTGACACCCAAAGATATTACTGGGGATACATTAATATCATATATATATATATATTGCATGTACTGCATATATATTCTAGATACTTCTAATAGTAGCACCTATCTGTATTTATCACATTTATGCCATTTTCTCACTTAGAAAGTATTCACAGGATTTCTTCATATGATTCAACCTGGATATCATTCACTTTGGCAGCTTCTTGCACTCATATTTATACTATCCATGTTTCCATTTTCTGTCTCTCCATCTCACTCCCTTCTCTCTTTCTAATAACTTTCATTTTCCCTCCCTAAATCCCTTTCATTAATCAAAAGAATAATAATCTAACCCTGTGAGAGCGGGAAAGAGGACAGATGGCAGAATGATGACAGTGCTTGACAGCGCAGTGGATCGGCCTCACAGATACCTGTCTCATGAATGCGGCTTTAAAAGGTAAAAAGATGGTGGAGGGTGTTTTTTCTTTTTGATTTTCAGTTCCAGAAAAGCTTCTAAAGCGAAAGCATCACTTTGGAGATGATATTACCTTTCGGTTGTTGTCATATCACTTCTGTGAGAGGGTACAACTGAGGTAAGATAAATAAAGCTACATTTAGAGAAGCCATGCTTCTGTGAAAGCACAGAAAGGAGTCTTGACAACTATGCCGTTCATATCTGCAACCCATCTCCATTAACAACCATTTAACTCCCCTACATAATGCAATGAGACAATTCTTTTCATTTGAGAAAACAAGACAACTTTCAAAAGACAACATCCCAAATACAGAAACAACCCTGAATAATAGTGAAAGATAATGCAGCAGAAAACAGTATTTGTATGGTGTGATAAGGTGAGCGAAGCAATGCACCACTGCAATCTTTCTCTGTGCTTCGCCACAGCTCTGAGGCCTCGGGAGCGGCCATTTTGTTCCCCTGTTTTTGTTCACATGCAGAGTGTCTTTGAGAAAGTGAGAGGTTGTCCCGTGAAGGCTGACTGGATGTAAAAAAAGGATTCAACTCTGCCTTTCACCCTGCCAATACAGCTATATGTTCTCATACGTCTTACACAAACTTGGAAGAAATAAACACTCTTTTATTCTTCATATAACCAGACTGCATACTGTTTTCCCTCTAGATCTTCTTTTGTGTTTCGTCTGCAGGAATAGTTTGGCAGTTTTGGGATACATGCTTATTTACTTTCTTGCTGTGAAGATTGATACCACTCCCATGTCTAAATATGTAGCTAGCATCAGCAATATTTAGCTTAGCTTAGCTTAATGACAACTAGCCTGGCTCTTCTACACATTATAAAAAATCCACCTAGGAGCAGATGTAAATCTTTATATCTCATTTGTCAGTATAAGAACTGTAGTGTAGAAATGACACATTCTAGTATTTCATGGGTTATGTTATGTTATTATGGGCCATACAGTATAACCCCTGTAAAATCCCAGAGTGTCAGATTTACAGTTTTTCTACTTGTTACCTTTGAACAGAGCCAGGCTAGCTGTTTCCTTTTACTAAACTAAGCTAATCAGCTGCTGGAGATATAAGAGAGATATTGATCTCCCCATCTAACTCTTGGTAAGAAGCCAATTAGCTTATTTACCAAAATAAACGTTTCCTTTAAGAAATGCAGTGTTATGTTAACATCATCAGTCCTTTGTCAGTGGATTTATATCATCTCTGCATGTTTCTTGTATCTATTTGACCATTTGTTGCTCTATTTAAAATGTACTTTCTGTAAAATATTATATTACATAACATTGGAAGATGAAAATAAATTTTTTATCATGGTTATAGCCATGTGGGAGACTTTGTGATGTGCTGACCAACTGGCAAAAGTGAAAAACAAAGGAAAAGACTTTTCTGGGAGAAAATAGAATCTCTTGAAAAAGGAATAACCCCTGTTATGATGTCTCCAAGAAGCAGACACAATAATGCCTACTCAGTCAGAATAGCTATGTCTCCTCTGGCTTTGGAATAGAAACCAAGAACGGGTATCACTATTCAGAGAAAAGACACCACCACAGGGTATTTTTGGAGACATCTCAGTTGTTAATGCAACAGCAGCAGAACAAGCTCTGCTGAATCTACGAGGATGACTTTGTCTTTCATGCAGCTAAAACCTGAACTGCACTGTGACAGCCAGAAACAGCCGCAGTAGTCATTTGGTTCACACTCCCTATCCATGGAACTTCAAGAAGGAGGGAGCGAGGCGGTGGTCTAGTTCTTTACTCAAGGGCACTTTTTTTAAAAACGCCCTTGAGAAAAGATTTATGGATGCTTCTCTTTACTCTGAGCAGGTGCTGTCCTTTTCAAGCTCTACGTTGGATCCAGACCCACATGTAAGCTGGCTTTTGTGATTCTGCACCTAGCCTTGCTGGGTTTTCAGTCATTATGTAGAATGGCACATGGTGTTTACTCCCCAAAACGCCTTTCCTTGTAAATGACTGCTAGTGTGAAAGATGAAACAAGGTGTTTGATATGTGAAGGCCAACAAATACCAAGGCGTCAGAAGATCCTTATCATGGAGAAATGCCAAACATCCCTCAGACTGGTTGTAGAAGGTTTAACTAAGAACGTCAAATGTGACTTAATTTCTCATAGATCAATGTGAAAGGGTTTACAGGATGTGGCTATAGGATGAGGTTAATGTGTATAGTTGCTTATACATGGTTAACTTGAAGTGAGTGGTTGGTTTAGGCCTCTTATGGACCTTTCAAACTACAAAAACGCTACATTTCGCAGGATATTTGCATACTTAAAGTTTGAAGCTATAAGAGCATCAAACAGAAAAATTAAGGAGAAGAGGAGCTGCTAGATATAGGGAATAACTAAGACCTGCACATGCACCAAAACACGTAATGCGTAGCCAGCCGGCTCCGTATTCACCAGCATTGATCACAGAGGCTTTAGCTCCATTTCAGAGCAGCAGACCACATGCGGGCGTGAAAGCGCCCATGTGAGATGAACAACAGTCAGGGTGTTTCTGAGAAACAATCAGCGGATGGGGATGGTTTTGTGAGTCACCATTTATACACAGAGCAGCCCCCTTAAGTGTGTGCAGTAGAGGCCTGACACCCCCTCCCACCACCACCACCGCCCCCTCCCTGCTTCTGTCTCTCTCCCTCTCTGCAGTCCAAACAGTGCAAGCCGCATAACGTGCTATGGCATAGCGGTCATGGTAACTGGAGCATCCTTGGGGGCTTTACTGTGCTCTCTATATACTGTAGGCTGCAATCTGCCATTGTCATATACACAGCTGTCAGTACTTAAAGCTTGTAGGGTCTTCTTCTTTTAGAAATCTACTGTTTGCTTCAGACTTTACAATAAAATGATTTTAAAGTCATTAAAAATCACCACAAACGCACTAAAGGAATGGGATTTCAGGACAACTTGTGGTAAACACAATCCTCATGTCATAGTGCTCACTGCATGATGCCAAGTGATGTGAGAAACATTAAATCAACCCTCAAGTGACAGCATCTGTCAGTGGCCAACAGCCAGAAAAGCCTACTGCCCCGTGCGGTTATATAAAATAATCCCAGGTGCGCCAGAGATCAATACGACTCCAATATCCAATCTGCCGCATCGACAGACCTCAGGATAACCAACAATCATGTCTCTGTTTCTGCAGCACGAGGCTCGGGTACCGCTCGCAGCAGCCACGGTATTGTGCGCTGTGCGTGACAGGCAGCACAGGGGCGTCAATTCATCACACACAATCTGGACATCGACCATTGTTTCTCACCAAAACGTCCAGCTACCTGCAGAAAAGACCACGTTCTCAGGAGGTTATTAAGATAATGAATTGGAATTTGGAGAATCATTACATATAACACAACAAATGACCGCATGCAGGGGGGAGACCGGTACACGCGCCTGCGGAGTACTCAGGTACTCATTTAGCAGCCAGCCATTGCGCGCCACGCGTGATGGACAGACAGCGCGTGCGGGGATCATTGGCGGTTATGCGAGTCGCCTCGGAGGCGGCTGGCTGGATGAGTGGGGTGGATGTGGGCGAGAGGGGGGCTGGGCGTCATAGTGCGGGTTTCACCGCGGTCCTCCCGGCCCCCCACCCCCACCCTTCTACCACCGGGACATTTGCTCCCTCCCTCCACGCCTCGGGCACGTCAGTGTGGCACCGATGTGTCCGGTTTTGATGCAAAGACACTGCGTAAAAATAAATAAAGAAAAGGAAGCGACGCATTCACGGTGCCACCCCCCCTTCTGTTTATATCTGCTACCCTCCTCCCACCGACTTCACCGTGGCGCAGTTTACTACACATCACACCACATCCACCGCAATCACTCTGACTCCTATTTTCACAATCAGCGGGGATGCTGTTTGTTTTTCCCTTCTGTCTGACACGAGAGCGACAGATTGATTCGTGATTCACCTCTTGCTGCGACATCAGCAGTCGTATCACTTCTGAGATGGGAGATGAGGCTCTCACTAATTTAGAGTTAAAAAAAAAAAAACACCCCCACCCCTAAAACATGTGTGGGTGAAATGCTTAGCTCAGAAACAAGCTCTTGAACAGCGCGCACAACGTCGACCTGCTGAGGCATTAACGTCACCTCCTCAGTGTGTTTCTTCTCTGGTGCTGTCCAAGGTGCTGAAGCATTCAACATACGCATTATAGCGCACCGCGTCCGTCCTCTCAGCAGTCCACTGCGCGTTTGAGATTTCTCACCGGGGAGGTCACGCATTGCCTTCCTTGCCTCCTTCCCCTCCTTCACGCTCCTCTTCCCGCTAACACTGCTGCAAATGATCGAGATATCTGCATTCCCAAGCAAGAGGAACCCCAGAGACTCATACCGCGCGTTTGCATCCCCGACATTCAAGGCAGAAAACACACGATCCAACGCTCACGTTTCACAAATAACACCTGCTGCTGAAAATGCACAAAAACCAAGCCGTTAAAGAAGGAAAAATGGTAAGAAATGGAGTGGGAGATGTCGTCAGTCTCACCTGTGCCTGCTGTGGGTGCCCCGCAGTCAGAGTGGGAGGAAATGTCTGCGTATATCAACAGCTAACCGACACCAGCCTCTCACTGTATAGGCAATGACTGGGATGCTGCAAAGGCACTGCGCGTCGGCTGATTCCTCCTCACTTCTTTTTCAACTGGGGGGAGGGACGTAGGGAGGAGGGGGGGGGGGGGGTAAAGCAGTGCAGCTTTCGTCAAAGATGGCGGACACTTTTGACGTCAGCAGCAGCTTTTAATAGATATCTGCCAGAGAGAGAGAGAGAGAGAGAGAGAGAGACTTCAAAAAGTGTTGGTTATAATGGGCAGCTGCACGGATATAGCAACTGAATATTTGAGATGTTTGGAAATGTTACCGCTGTATGTGTTCTATCCCACCACAGGCACCTCAAGTACAGACTCAATAGCATTATTCATGTTGGATTAGTTTTTATATGCACTTGTTTGTGCAGGATTATCCTAGATTCAGACATCTGATTCTCACCACTTAACCCTCCAAAAGTTCCCTGAGTATTTGTCTAAACTAGGTGTTATTTCATCATGGCACCAGAACAGAAATATGACTGTAGTCCAGTAAAAATAACCTGTCACTGCTCACAAAGTTGCTCCCCTATTCAGCATCAGTGGGGTTTTAATGGGACCACCTTCACTACAATTTGAAATGAAAATAATTGGACCAGCGGTACTAATCACACCTCACTGGTTGGAATGACAGCTTCTGTAGTAAAAGTGTGGACCACTAAAACACAATATAAACTGACAAAATGAAGTGGTGGAGTCCTGTTTAAAAATCCCATTCTGGTCTTGAAGAGAATCCAGCTTTTAGACCTGCATTATTTCAGTTTATACTGTGCTTACATGGTGCATATTCCTAAATCATTTGTATTTAATCAAGTTACCGGACAAAAAACCTAGAGGTATAGTGTTCCAGCAAGGAAACAACACTGCACAGAGAGTGGGGGGAACCATGGGTAACCATGGAGCTAGTTAGTGACTTCTTGCTTCCTCAAGTAAACACATACATTGAAGAAAATTAGAGAGCATGCCTATTGGAGGCAACTGTATTAGTCATAATGACCTTGAGGATATGTTTTAGGCGTATGTGTGTCCAGCTGTGCATGGCACTTTGCTGCATCATCACTCTATCTCCTGCAACATCACAGAAAAAGCCATCCTTTCCCTTTTTTTCAGCTTTGCAGCAAGGCAAAGAAGAAAATAAATTACAGATATTTAAAGGCCTGTTGTGAAGTACAGATTATTTCATGGGTAGATGCTTCTACTACCCAGGTTTTAAACATTAGGTTGGTGATATGAATTTCTTAACATTAAAAAATCCCTCAAAAAGACCAAAATGAACAATGAGATGATCAAACTAACAGGTGTTGCCTGTATAACTTGCCTGGTATATCTTATTTCTGTGTGCCACAGAGCTCCATTGTCATCCTAAAACTATTAAAAACTCATCAGTGAGCCTCACTCTTACATTGGATGCCATGCTACTTTATTACAATGAACATGGGCACTGTAGTTTATTTGGAGCCAGTCACACAGCTGCTGTCATGCTGTTGTAAAAACTAGCTATTGCACCATATGTGGATTAAATCACCACTGGAAAGATTCCTAATGCACTATTTACTCTCTTTTGACACATTTTTGCTACTTATTTAGCCCTTTATAAAAAGTGAATGTATACATTTGCAACGTCTTTTTAAAGAAGTCTTATGTCTTCAGTAGGATCCAGTGGGCTTGGGGCGGAGTGCCACAGACAAGGTAGTGAAATAAGAGACAACTGAGAGATAGACGAACACATCTTTGCTTCTGTTTTTTTCATGGGATTTGCTGACAGTAACAAAAATACTGAATATCACCAGCTTTATCCTTTAAGGCTTTGCTTGTTGTTTGGACTTAGGCTGTTGTCTCAGTGGGCTTCACAGACCTCTCATTTCAGGTCCTGCACTTCAGCAAAACGTGCCATTCATCACATTTTCTCTGTCTGTTATTCAGAAGAAAAAGACAGCCTGGCCTTGTGTTTGTAAGTCAGCTGAAAATCCTGTTTCAGCAACTCTATGAACACTGGCATTTACATAGAAATGTATGTCGAACATTGCCATACCACAAGCAGTGGCCATCATTTATTTGGGTACAGTGTATGTCTATGTATGTACATGTTTTATTTTATATATATATATATATATATATATATATGTACTCAAAGAATCTTCATATGAAAGATGTTAAAGTCTAACCACATGGATTATGCCTGGGGGTTTCTTTTTCTGATCAATTACAGAGCCGAACTTGCAGAATGAGACCGATTGATGTCTTCTCTGCACATCAACGCGGAATTGTCAGTGGGCTCAGCAACGTGGGAATGTCCCCCCACTCCTCTCCTCCAGCCGCTGCCTCTGCTTGGCACTGTAACAAATGTGTCTTCAATTGCTCTGAAGTGAACCGGTCTCCTAAATTAATGATAATGATAACTCTGCATGAAAAATTCATTCAGAGAGGAGAGCCAGGGGAGAAGAAAAGAGTGTGCAGAAGGTGTGAGTGTGTGTACTGAGGGGGGTATGTCGGCGAGGGGGGTATAAGTGTGTATTGTGTTCTAGGTGTGCTCAGATGTGTGTGTGTTTGGAGAAAGTGAGGTGAATGAATCCACTCATTCATTCACTCTCTTCTGAGACAATATTACAGGAGAACGAACCAAATTAGGAATGGATGGAAGTGAAGGGTTGGCGTTTTGTTTGAAGGCTGGCAACAGAAAACATGTAGGATCAGAGTAACATTGGTTTTCAAACTAAGGTCCACAGGCTTCTAAGAGTCATTGAGGCAGGTCCAGGGGTGCCAGAACAGTAACACATCCAGTCATTTGTTAGGATAAGGATAATGGTCCCAAGTCCCCCATGAATATCATTGGGTGATGATGGGCTTTAATATGAAGTCATGACTACTATAAAAATGTACTCAGATGGGGTTTATTAGTTCACACAGTCATCAAAGGAGGGTCTAATATGAATGGCAATGTGTTTCAAGGTAATCCATCAAATGTTAGTTTATATATTTCAGTCTAGACCAAAGTGGTAGACAAAAAAAGCTGTAAAGCACTCAGATCATATAAATTATGTTTTTTAAAGGTTTTTATTCAGTATGCATTTGCCCATTTGTATTTTACAAAATCAGTTTATTATTGAATTATTCGACTAAGTAGTCAGTGAATCTTATGACGTTATATGATTAGAGGGAAAATGCCATTGAGATAGCCTTTAGATCATTGAGGGACACGCTAACTGATGGAATTATTTTACAGTTAACAGCTCTTTAAGTCAAGATGATTAACCACAGATGTTCAATGATATAATAAACTCTGGAATACATTAAAGAAATAATTGATTGACAAAAAAACTACATAAAACAAAGAACCGTGAATTCTATACATTCATGTTAATGCCATGCCATCTATAATTTTGTAATAGGCCTTTTCTTCCAGTGACTCAGCACTTTCACCCAAAGAAATCCATCTTTTCTTACTCCCACAGTACCAGATTTGCCAAAGAGTATTACTCAGACTTGATTTAGGTTAATCCCATTTTAAACGCTATTCTATTAATACTGTGAGAATTTTAAATGAATATTATCTTTTGTCTAACAAGGTTATCAGCGGTCTGAACCAGGCATTGTCAGCTTATTGCCAGAAACATCCCCATGGCACTGCTGCTGCTTATCCATCACATTTTATCCTCCACAGAGCCGCTTCAGATTGAACCTTTCGACGAAGTCTTAAAACCGAATGTTCGTAGTTCCCTAACTTGTGGATTTGGGAGTGAGTTGGTCACTGCCACTTAGCATTTGAACATAATATGGTACCTTAAGATGGTGAGTACAAACAAACTGGACACTTTTATTGAGAGAATAAAGTCTAACAACTCACTCTTTTCTTTTCATCCATTAAAGCTTGCTGTATCTTCACTTTTTGCAGAGATTAAAGAATTCAATTCAATTCAATTTTATTTATATAGCGCCATATCATAACAAAGTTATCTCAGGGCACTCAATCACATGGAGCCGGTCGAGACCAACTTCCACACACACAAAGACCCAACGTTCATTAATTCGCTCAGATGGACCGGATGTGGCATGAGAGGCACATTGACCTTACTGACATTGATTGGAATAACTGTAACGGTACCAATATTGTCGACATGTGACCAAAAAGCTAGACAAATGACTAAGTGTTTATATAAGTATAGCATATTCTAAAATATCATAGTGAAATGATATTGCTAGTCTGATGGTATTGCTAGTTTGAATGTATTGAATTTGTACTAAGATCATTGGTTCCTTGATCTAATGCTCTTCTGATTCTGCCATGGGCAGCGATGTACCTGCTTATAGCACTTGCGATTCATTACCAGCCCTTACAAGTCTGATGAGACGTCCTGT
>JAVQJD010015209.1:0-32006 GCA_036023655.1 Nannoperca australis
ATCAGACACAGGTGAGTAACGAGACACAGGTGAGTGTAATCAAAAAAGGAGGGAAACCAGACAAAGACAGGAACATGGACTTGAAACTACAAAATAAAACAGGAAACACAGAAAACCCAACCCAGATTATGACACAGTTTCTGTGTATAGTGTTTGACTCAACTGAGGTTTCAATCCACTCCACAGTCAACAGACGGACTGCAGCTCAGTCCATCCCAGCCACCTGGGGATTCCTGGATCGAAGCTATGAATCATTCTTTTTATATCATAGCCTGGTTCAGTGTGTTTTTTTAATGGTTTTTGAGGCTGTGATAACACTTTTTAACACAGTGTGTTTTCATGGATCGTCTCCATTGTGAAATGTTAGCGAAATTGTTGTTGTTTTATTATCTTTTTTTGTGTTTAGATTCACACTGCAATATTGCAGTTGGAAAAACTTGCAAACAGAAGTCACATGGACCATTAGTAGCTTGTTTATTAGACAGTTGGTAGCCTGTATTGGCGGCAGGGAGATTATAAATCCATGTCTAGTTCCTTTAACTTGAGCTATAATTGATTTAGCTGTTTGTAGTATACATTGTATGGTGTTATTAAAAGTTAAGAACACAGAAAAAGAAGAAGAAGAAGAAGAAGAAAAAGCTGAATGTAACCTGGGCCACACCGCCGACGGCTACCTTACCGATCTTTCTACATTTACTTTTCCTTTGATAATAGCCATCAATAATAAACTATTTTATTTCATGATACATTTCATTTATATGTTGTTGAGACAACCAAAATTTTAAGAGGGTTGTGCTCAATTGTAACTGGGGAGATAAAAAATGTTTTCGATTTTTTTCACATCTGTGACGCATTCCACAGATATCAGTATTGAGACTGAAAAGTGTTCTGTTGCTGTCAATATGACATCAAACCAGCAACAATGTCAGTATCTGTAGAGTGTGTCATAGACATGCAAAAACTCCCTAGTTACAACCGACCGCAAGCCTCTTAACCTTTTTCAGTCTAAACTAAATATAAATTAAATGTATCATGAAATGAAATGAAACAGTCTGTTATTGATAAGTCGAACTCAATGTAGAAAGACAGAGCTGGCAGCAGCAGGAACGCTCTCTGTGTGGACTCTACAGGCGTGCAAGACGCAACAGTTCAGCGAGAAGACACTGCTTGCTTTCAGATGTAATTTTTGCATAATTTCCAGTTTTAGGCGTGTTGACGTAGTACCGTTATTTCACTCCTAACAAACTGTGCCACATTTAGCTTGGAACAGAAGTGTGACTTACATTTTAAGTGTAGCTTGGAAGCTAATTGGTGTTGCTCTCCCCTGGCCAAATAGTAAATTGACTAGAGTTGGATAAATATGCAGCTCCTTGAACCAGCCGAAAATGTCATCATGCGTTCACAGGAACATCTCCTGATTAGTTACACAGGTCCTGAGGAGTGTATAGATACTGCTTCGTACTCTGCTGCATTAGCAGGACTGAATGTGATTGGCTGACAGATGTTTAGGGTTGCCATTGGAGGGAAGAGTGAGAAAAGAGGATCAGATGAGTGGAAGTGAGAGCAGGATAATGATGACGTGGCCCTTGTCATGTCCACTGTGCCCTGTTAGGGGTCTTGCCTACAGCACATCAGTGTTTGGACAAGCTAAAAGACAGGAAATAAATGTGCCAACACGCTCTAGCGGCATTTCACTCAACAAGCATTTTTCACTCTACAGTTGAGTATCCAAAGTCATCCTCTGGCTGGATCTGCGTTATCCTGGTTTGCTTGTTGAATAAATTGATTGTTAAAAAATTGTCACTTATTTCTAACTGACTACTGGATTAATAGACTACATTTTATTGTTTCTATTATTTTGTCCATCTCCTGATTCAGTCTTTTAGTGGAATAATTGTTCCCCTCTTGCCATTCAGTGTTTATTTCTTCCTGCACAATTGTGACCATTAGAGCAGTTTAGATTTACTTCTGAGGTTCACTTATTTCTGCACTTGCATATGACTTTAACATTAGGCTGTATTAAAAAAACAAGCCCTGCTGCCTGATTACTGTTCTGTCTTAACCATGTGAAATGGATGGCCTTAATTATTAACAGTAATAGTTAAACTGTTGTGATTAACATAACCTTATTGGTTCACTGGGATGAGGTATTATACATGATGAAGGATTATTTTGAATTGTACTGACGCATAAAATTCTCTTCCATCTCTGATCACTATGCCTCCCTCTTTTCTCTCTCCTCTCTCTCCAGACTCAGGCTTGTAAGGGATCTGGCCCGGCTCTTCCGTCCTCCCCCTCTAGCATCCCACTGTGTCACACCACTACCATGTCCTTTCCCTGCTGTGCCCATCCCATGGAAAGTGAACGCCCACCCAGATAGGATGCCTGCCTTGCCCGACGCCCTGCATCCCCTCCTGCCCACCACCACCTCCTCCTTCTCCTCGTGTGTACCTGCTCTTGCCAACAGTTCCTTGCGGCCCCACAGGCTCCGCCCTTCTCCAACATGGTGGATGAGGTAACCACCATGAAGGATGATGTCATCAACGCCAACACGCTGGCTTGGCTGGTCTGCTCGGGCGTGTCTATCCTGGCCAACACTTGGAGCATCCTTAGCGTCAGTGCCAAGCAGAAAAAGTGGAAACCGTTGGAGTTCCTCATTTGCACGCTGGCGGGCACGCACATCCTCAACATGGCCATCCCCATCACCATGTACTGTGTCATAACACTGCGCCGTCAGCACTCCAACTACGAGTGGAACGAGGGTCTGTGCAAGGTGTTTGTCTCCACCTTCTACACTCTCACATTGGTCACCTGCTTCTCCGTCACCTCACTCTCTTATCACCGCATGTGGATGGTACGCTGGCCTGTAAACTACAGGTAAGACACATGAGTCTGTTGTTAATAACCTGTCCTGTTTTCATTCGAATTGAACGTTTTTAATTTGGTGGTATCATTTTAAAAGGGTAATTTCACACAAATTACAAACCTTATGCCTTGTAGGATCTAGTCTGGTATCATGATTACCACTAGAGATAACTCTGCCTATAATAGGGTTTTGAGATATCTGTCCCTGACATTTTCGCCTTCAACCCAATACAATAGAGATGAATGGAATTATGATTGTGGTGACCATAGCATTTGTATTTTAATAAGCTAGATACTGTAGATACCAATTTACTAAAAATGAAACACTTTTTTTTTTTTTACATTCAATCATACATATTTCCTATTATCTCAGCAATCAACTTTGTAAAAATACATTTTATTTTCTAACCTCCTGCAAGGCTTTCCATAAACGTAACATCTGCCAAAGCCACCTTGAAAGACATCATTCTGGCATTTAAGCTGCAAAATTTGGGCCCCTTGCTGCATTTTTGAGCAGATCCCTCAGATGGGATAGGGATGCTGTTTAGATGAGTGTCACTTGTCAGCTTGTTTACCTCCGTTTGTAAGACCGATGCTTTGCATAAGGTGAAATCTCTCTCCTGCCAACACATCTGCTGGTTGCAGTTATTTAGGGTAACACCATATAAAACCCTCTAGACTGAGCATCTGTCAGCTCTAGCTTAATTTAGCTCTCCACAACAAGTGATATTACTAAGTAACACTGAATAATAAGGAGCAGGTTCACCTCACATTAACAAGCACCCTGCTGCAGTAACACCATTTTGGTCTTGTTAGACTCCCAGGACAACTGCTGTTCACACATAATCAGATGTTCTGAGCAACTCGCTGCTTCCTTTTTGAAACAAGGTTTTGATTCCATTTCTGTTTGTATTCAAGGATGCACAAATGTTGCTTTAACATTACCTGTTCTGATGATTATTAAGAAGCGTTATTATTTTGTTATAAGATCCACTGCTTTTGGCTACTATTTGATTTGAAAATTACACTTTTACAAAAAAAACATTTAATGACAAAATAATACTATTATATTTGCATTTATCATGTAGGAGGATACATGTATTTGGATTGCTTGGATTTCTAAATGTTTACACTCATTTCTGAATTCAAAATCAGGGATTTGCTATATTATGTCTTTGATTTAAGCTTAATGCATGATAATGATTGATGTATTGTAACAAACTGAAAAGCATATTTACCACATACACATCACAGTCAATATGCCAGTTTGTTATTTGCATGTCTCTGCTTTGGTAAATGTATTTTGGTAAATGGACTGCATTTACACAGCGTTTTTATTCAAAGTGCTTTACAATATGCTTTTTATTCACTTATTCACACACCGATGCCAGCAAGCTACCATGCAAAGAGCTGCCCTGATCATTGAGAGCAATTTGGGGTCCAGTATCTTGCCCAAGGACACTTTGAACCGCCAACCCTGCGATCAGTGGATGACCCGCTCTGCCTCCTGAGCCACATTGCTATTCATGGATATTTTCTGGTCATCAGGCACAGAATCATTTACAGATGAATGCATTTCTAGAGCAAATACTATGGTAAATACAGGCGAAGAATACATTTTTGCACAATACAAACAAAGTACTATGTGGGTTATCAAAATTAGGCAGAAACTGATGTTGTGGTACATGCAGTGAAGAGCAGTATTCTGTATAAATGTAAAAACAGAGTACTGTACTTCCAGTGGCGTCAGGCCTGCAGATGCTCAGCCTACAGTCAGCTTGGCCAATTTTGCAGATTAGCAGACATTCAAATAAGATATGCAAACTTCCTTTTAAATCTATGCTCAGTCTTGCTATCTATATTGCTTGTGCAGCTGTCATTATTGGCCGATGCCCACACAGAGATATCAGGCTTTAGACAAATGCTTTTATCTCCGTCGTCTGTTGTCTCTCTCATCTGACTATATTCTCTCTCATCTCCTGTCTGGAAACATCGACTTTCCACTGAGCAGGTCCCCCTCTTGTTTTTCAAGTTACTTTTAACAATGATATGGGTTGAGTGATAGCTCAGGTGATCCGCAGTGTAATTGCTGTTCATCTTTCATTTAAATCGCTCCACGTTTGCCCTGCTGAGGTAGCATGGCTGCCTTGTCTCTGACATTAACACACACCGAAGGCCTGAATTATGAATTCCAACCTTGTACTTCGGCAGCTGTTCTCATCACCCTGCGCTCACTATCTTTTAGGAGCTTTTTCCCTCGCAATGGTCTCTCTCTGGTAATAGATTCAAGCAGCTTGGTGACGCAACCTCCCCATCATATGTACCCCAGGCACATTCAGGAAAGGCTAGCATAATTACTCACAGTGACAGCAAGACCTACTTGTCTTTGCACAAAGCCATAGTGCAAAGATAGAGACTAACTGCTGCCCCCTTATATTGCATCAACACATGTAAGCTTATACATCACTAGTTACAAATATTTTAAATAATTTTGACTCTTGGTGTATGTGAGGAGATAAATTCTATATCTAGCTAGTTCTCCTCCAGAGGATTTTAATGAGAGGAAGAAGAGGATAGGCGACATGTGCCTTGGCACTCTTGAGGGAGACAGATTGGGTTTCCTGCCAAAACTGCTCCTGGACAACTGACACTTAACAGAGAGTGGACAGTGTTCATTCCCAACTCAAATTAAGCAGGAGTGGTAATTTTATGTAAATTCTAACATTCAAGATGCTGAATGTTACAATTTATAGATGCTGTACTGAAGTGACAATAACATTAAAAAGTTTCAAGTTTCAAACGTAATAGACTGTTTGTACATTCAAGCTACAAAGGATTGGTCTCTGTGTATGATTTGTTACTGATGCCTTGAACAGTTCAGCACTACTTTATGGGCAAATGTTTTGGCAGGATAGTATAGTCTTTCATCAAGTTTTGGAAATGAGAACATCAGTAACTGCTTGCCATATTTTCAGATGTATGTATGTTGTTGCAAACCTTGAAAAGTGCCACATCGCCAGAGGACACAAACACATTCAGAAAATTGCTCAACTGTAACAATTACTTGGAGGTGAGATGAAATAGAAATCCCTTCCTGCTGAAATAGACCTAGATGACAAATAGACCGAGGGCCGTGAAAAGCAATCTTTTGCCATTAGCAAAGCATCAATTTCCCTCCATTCAACTCCAGTTCTAAGTGATGACTGTGTGGTAAAGTGCTTTTTTTAATAGCTTATATACGTCATTGATCTGCCTTTTTGTGTCATTTACAGCATTTTGCCATAGCTTATAAGTATGGTTTAGTTTTACAAATATTCTTTCCACCAGTCTCCTCCATATAAAATAAAACGGTATATCTCATTAGTGGAATGAAGTTCACACACAGGTGAGTGGTGTGAGTTGGTGCTGTAATAACTATTAGTGGTCAACCTTTCACCATCTCTTAATTTTGCCTGTTTTAAAGGTTTCACTTGTTGAAAACTGTTTATTTGGAAGTTTGTTTAGGTTTCCTGCCAAGTATCAGAGTCAAGGTGTGACTCTCATCCACTACAGGACATACAGTACAGAGCAGAAAAATATCTAAAGCCCATTTCACTTGCAGTTCAACTTACTTTATGTGGTTCTGCTTCCAGGTTGAGTAACACCAAGAAGCAAGCGGTGCACACAGTGATGGGCATCTGGATGGTCTCCTTCATTCTGTCCACGCTTCCAGCAGTGGGCTGGCACGACACCATCGACCGCTTCTATACTTCTGACTGCCGATTCATTGTGACGGAAATTGGTCTGGGCTTCGGCGTGTGCTTTCTGCTGCTGATCGGTGGTAGTGTGGCCATGGGTGTGATTTGCATTGGCATCGCTCTCTTCCAGACCTTCTCCATTCAGGCGGGCCACAATGCCGACAAGAACAAGTTCAACGTCCCCACCATAGTGGTGGAGGACGCCCAGGGGAAGCGCAGATCATCCATCGATGGGTCGGAGCCTCTCAAGACGTCACTGCAGATCACCTACCTGATAAGTGGTATCGTCTTCATCTACGACTTCCTGACCGGCTTCCCCATACTGGTGAGTTCACTGGCTAAATATGATTGCAGTTAATAATGGAGCTGGTCAAAGAACCAAACAAGCTAAAAGGTCTGGCTGACAAATCAAAAAATTCCAAATAAAGGTGTTTGTGTATTACCATGGGCTCAGTCATATTGGCTAACAGGTCCAGCTTCAGATGCAGATGTGGATCAGTTGTGACTGAGTGTGTGTGTGTGTGCAGTTTCAGGCACTCATCAGTTTTTTTTTTAAATGTCTAGTTCATGAAAATAGATTAATATGACAAAATGTTTACACATATACACTAGTTAACACAGCTTGTGCTCGGCTTATGACTTACAGCTGCTTACAGTAAGAATTTTGAAGATGTTTGGTGTGTGTGTGTGTGTGTGTAACAAATCGTTTCCCCCCTCTCATACAGAAACACACACTAACATAAAGTGAGATCAGGCTGATGGCAGCCATTTTTAGGACTTTCTCCTCACTTTGCTGAGGGTGCGGGAGGTTAATTAAGTCAGTACTGGAGAGAGAGACAGTGTAGCTCCTGTAACCATACCATACTCTTTTATTATATACAGGAACTTAAATGTTTCTGTTCATCTGGGGTTGTAAGTAGGTCAGATTGCTAAGTGTGTATGGACTGTGAGTGTATCTTTTATATACAGTCTATAGTGTGTGTCTATTGAAGAATGGGTTAGGGGTGCTGATTGAATTCTGCCTATAATCATAGCAATGATAATAATAAAAGAATGTTGGTCAACATAATTAGAAAAATGTAAAAATTAAATGAATTTATCCAGGCCAGTGAAATAAAGTGTGTAGGTCACAGAACTGGCCCGGCTGTCCCAGGTACAGGTTACGGTTATACACTGAAATCATCTCCAGGCTTTAAAAACAGTATGTAACATCCCTCTGTTTCCCAGAGAAACTGATTCTTCAAGTGCATTATCAGTGAGTGAAGAAGTGAGCTGTATTTCAGTGTGTCGCCATTCCAGCCTCAGGTTCATATACATTTTTTAACAAGTCAATTCATTGGTTTTCTTTGCAGACTCGAGAGACTGTAGAAAGCCCAAGGCTTATTGTGTGCGATGCAGCCCCCCCCCCCACAAGTCACCATAGTGGAGCTTTTTCCATAAGAGAAATGTACTTTTGACAGTTTCAGTTTTTGTTAAATCAAGCTCCTACTGCTCATGTGGATCATAGTCTCAACTCTTTAATTGCAAGTGTTTATTTTGAAAGAGGCTAAATGAGGTTTGACTTGTATATGGTATCACGCTATTATGTGGGAGATCATGTATCAAAGTGCCTCAGCATCAGTTTATACATAATACATTGCCTCAGTTCTGTTATCATTTGTTCAAGCCATCTGTCAGTAGTCATTTTTACATTAGACAAACCTTTTTTAATTAAGTGTTGTACACCTGAGGCAAGCCAAACAAAAACATCTGCACATGCCTTTAATGCTGGAATATGAAGTGCACAGCAAGATAACTAGTACTTTGCTGCATATTCATAGGACAAATATGCTTTAGTGTTTATAATTGCACGGTTGTCATAGTTTGCTTCGATTCCAGCAATGACTTAGCGAGGGGACCAATCACAAGATATGTGGCCATTTGAGTGGCAATAACATTGCACAATAGCATTATATTGCATCAGAGATACACAGAAGAATACAGTGTTTGTTTAACATACTTTCAAGTGCTGTGTGTGTGTGTCTGTGTCTCATTGTTTTATATTGAAATAGTTTTTCTCTTAAAAGGCGCAACATAGAATGATCTGTCTTATGTTCCTGATATGTGAATTCTCTCCAAGAAAAAGTGTAAATGAGGACACAATAACACCTATAGGTCTTTGCTTTTAAAGTTATTTTTAAATTAGACCTTAAAGTCCTGCCTCTTGTTTTTTGCCATGTGCCGATATATCTCCTCCAAGAGCTGAGCTGAACAAGCGTTCCCTAAAATGGTCTCTCTTTTAATAAGCTGACAAAATAATTGCTGTTTATGTATATGTTTTTGCTTCTACCAGACACCTCAGTGTTTCTATGTTAACAGTGTTGTCATGCTCAAACAAAAGACTTCTTTTACTCATTGGAATCACTAGAATGCTATAAATTACAACAGTGAAAATGTAGGGTCCTCTCTGAGACTTTGCAGGGACGGTAGCGTGTCTAAGTTTGCATCAAAAAGGAAGTGAATGAAAATATAGAGACTGAATGAACCCCCCATTGTTAAACCTTTGCTGGTAAGGGCAATTACTCAGCACTGATGAGCTCACAGGTCTTTAGGCACCACAGCTGCTCTTTGTTGTTCAAAAAAAATCTGAACTCTGGAAAAGGCATTTTATGAATTACTGTAAGATGAAACATGAATAATAGAAATGCCACACTTTCTCTGTATAATGCCTCGGCTGTTACTGAGTTCTGCGTAATTAGTAGGTGTGTCATATTTTTACTTGTAAGGTTTAACAACATCAAGGCTCTATACTGAGCTCAGAGTTTGATCACAGGATCAGAGGTGAAACTGCATTCCTTTAGCTTCATAATCTGGAAGTTGATTTGAAAAGACATCATTGTGTTACTTTTACAACAACATCCTATTGTGTTTCTGTATGAGCATACACCGGAGGGGGTAGTATAGCACTGATGAAAGATCATATTTCTAGTGAAGTGACAGAAACAACAAAAGGTCTGTCAGCCATCTTTATATCTAATGAGCTATTTAAATGCATGGAAAGCTATAAAACACATACAAATGCATGGTGTTACCCAGAGAAATACTGAGGAATAGATATATGAACAGAACAGAATCGAGTTACTGCTGTTGGAAAAAAACATTATAGATACTAAAAAAAACAAAAGAAAAATAGTTACTTTTATGAGCATATACTCACTGACCAGTGATGTACTTCTTATACTCACTCAACATTTTTAAATTAAAGTGAAAGCCGTTATGATATGTCATCTTTACACATGTGGCCACCATATATTTGTTTGTCTAAAAAATTGCAACACCAACACTCCTTCTATAGTGCCAGTAATAGTTACATCCTTATTCCTTAAAATAGTCGTATAGTGAAGCTTATACAGGTACAGATTTTGTGTCACTTTGCTAATGATCCTGTTATTAGTTGGCAGGTAAGGATTTTATATTTTATCTATATCTATATATATATATGTATATTTAAAACACACTGTGGTACACTGATAAGAACTGCACCACTCATAGCCTTTCTAAAGAACAAAAGAAGTACCCGTAAGTGGAAAATACATTAGCTGTAACAGCATCACAACCTAGTTTTTCCAGAATCGTAATGCGCTGTACATTACGACATGTTCTGATGCCAAAATAAGTGTTTTAACGCTTGTGTTGGATCTGCATTTATTTATTATGCTCTCTCGCTGAAAGTATGTTAAAAATCAGCGGGTGATCTGTAATAGAAAGGGGGGGAAAATGTGTTTACCCACAATGTCATTTTCCACTGTCTTTGGTTTGGCCTTGATTTTAGATTGGGTCAGTTCAGTAGATAAACAAAGTCAATATCAGATTGAGTCTTAACAACTTCATCAAGTCATGTAGTAATGCTGCTGCTGTATGGCTGGTGCTCGAGTTCATGACCAGAGGAGGTGACACCCAGGATAATGAGCTTGAGTCAATCGATCTCATCAATGTTTTGCGACCGATGCATTAGAGATGAGGATTAGACACTGAAAATGTCAACTTTGATGATCACATAATGTACTCAATTGACAGAAAAGTTATTTGCAGACTGTTTTTATAATTGATTGTTTAAGTCTTTACTGTTATTTAGTTTCTCAATGTGACGGTGTGTTGTTTTTCCTCGGTTTTATATAATTAAATAAATATTCAGTTTTTAGTTAGTTTTTTTGATTCAACGATTAATCAATTAACTGAACAGAGCAATTAACAGAAACATGTATAAAAATAATAATATATAATATTAATATTATTTTATTATGTCATAATCTATTAGTTGCAGAACTAGTTCAAGTGAGGGACGGTGGCATACTGTATGCCGCAACATTATGTAGGCTGCTTGTAGAATTGGTTAATGCCAGAGTTCTTGCTTTTTACATAGTCACATTTACTGATTACATATTGGATTGGCTCTGATGGATAATGCTTTGCATTTTGTACTTTCAATGAACTCGCAGCAACCTTGTCCGGAAGGTCTACAACTTTGATTATAAAAAAAGCAAAGGGTGTGTGAGAGAGCGAGTTTCTCCAAAAGGTTTTAAAAGGAGACATTTCTCACGTGAGATCTTTAACAGAATTTAGGCAAACAGGTTCTGTCATCTGGATCAGGTCTGATCTGAACTAAAATCCTTTCTACTGCAGCTTATTTGGCTGTGGATTCTAATTCTGTTGCTCTTTCAAGTCACCACTGTCTGACAGTACATTATTGTTTTGGTGTCTGAATGGAGATTTGTTTAATTGATCAATATACCTATTTATACCCGGAACCCAAGTACAACCGTGGTCGTATGTGTTGACCACTGAGCAGCCTTATTGGAGCAGCTGGCGATGCCCGTGCAGCTCATTCAGTTACCGCCTTCGCCCACCTGCTCTTTACGTCAGCTGTATTAAATTAAAACCACTAAACAACATTGACATTAGAGTCATTACTAAAATAACATGATCCACTCAAAATCAGTCTTTTGCCATGTTGCCAAGATTTATTTTTGCTACTGTTTAAACACAACAGGCTAGAAAGCAGTCTTTGGGCATCAGTGTTCCAGGCTAAATAAATAGTTTTATAAATAGCTTTGTTTTACTGTCTACTGACCTGTCCATCCAATCCATATCCAGAACACTGATAATGTTTTGAATATCGCAGAATAGATTTTAATGAGACGTTGAGACCTTGCCATATAGTATAATGATAGCTGATTCTGGGTTTTTTTTCTAACCCTTTGCTGACCCTGACCAGGTGGTGAGCTTTGCTAGTCTGAAGTTTGACCGCTCCTACAACTGGATGGTATTGTGTGTGCTGTGGTGCTCCATTGCCCAGTCCATCCTGCTGCCCATGTTCCTCTGGGCTTGTGACCGCTATCGGGCTGACATCCGCATGGTGTGGGAGAAGTGCGTTGCCATCATGTCCAACGACGACGTGGATGAGGGTAAGCCACTGTTGGGCCCTGTCCTGCCTTCTATTACCCCCCTCATAACCTGATGATGTAGGATTTCTATTTCCTAAAACAGCTCAGTGTGGACTAAAAAGAGTGTGTGTGCTGTTAAATGCTAATCTACGGGCATACACAAATTGACAAGTTTACAAAATCCAAGTCACAGTTAAAGACTAGGCATGATTGTGTGTCCTTTATGTTGAGAAGTGACCTGTGCTGTCTTTTGCCGTAGGAATCACAGTGACAAATGTCATTCATCAACCTGAAAATGTTTGTCTCTCAGTCTGGGGAGTAGTTGTACTGAGAGAATTGAGGGCATCCAATATTGCAGGAAAGGAACAGATGTTAGTATCAAGCTAAAAGATCTCCAGTGTATAGTCTGATGTCTGATGGAGATCTCCACCTCTGGGATTGACAGTAATCCAGAAGTTAATTTGCATCGCATTTGTGCATTAGCAACTGAAACATCGTGTAATTTGCAGGATCAAATGATTAAATATTATTAAATTATGACTGAGTATCAAGTGGTCATGTAAATAAATGTGTAGAAAGTAACCTCATAAAATCACCAGACCTCCATGTAGGCAAGTTAACATCAAAGACTTTGGACAAGAACATAACGCACATCAGCGGCATTGGTTTCATCTCTGTAGCCAATTACAACACAGCACATTATGCACCAATATGGCTGCATTTGGACTTATCTGTTCCCAAAAATCCCCAGTTTATCATAAAGCTATTTCCAGATGAAAAGTCAAAGTTGCTCCAGCAAAAAATATTAGAAACCCAATTAAAAGGTTTTAAATGTAAAGGGTATTGAAGGAATAGCAATAATATATTCCTTGTTTCTACTTCATGATAAAGGTTTAAATTGTTCGACTCTGGACCACCCATAGTTACCGCAGCATCACATCCTCACCCTCTGTGACTGCTTTGCTAGGTGTTCTAAATATTAAACTATGCAATTGCAGTCTGTCACTGCCATGTTAGTCTCATTGATCTTAGCTTGTCCCCCATCTTTAATCTGAACTGGCTTTACAGTATGATACAGGGTGAGCCAAATATTTTGGATACCTAGATATCTTATCTTTTTTCAGGTGATTGATTGAATGTACATGTATCCCTTTGGAATATGAACACCTTTTCTACCCTGGGATACCTTTAGGCCAGGGCTCAAAATAATATATAATAACAAAATAAAAATGACAATAAGTCGTAAGTCACAAAAATATCATCATTTATTACATTTACTGCCTATTTAACATATGGTTAAATTATTACAGATTGGTTAAGACCTTTTTAAAGTAGCAATCATGGTTTTGGCTGTTTGTACATGTTTCTTTAAATAAAGCGTTATACGTGTTAGTTTGTTTAACTTCAGTGGTAATTATTACTTATTAATTATTACATTATATTTTGTTGTAGTTTGCGGTCTGAAATCATTGGTCAAATGTTATCATGTGACCTATCCTGTGGCCTTTGTTGTTAGGAGATGAAACTGAAGTGACAAGTGTCTGTGTAACATAACTTTCTATTCTAAAATATATTTTTTCTGTGTTTTTGTATGTGGTGTGTGCTTTATAAAATGCTTTACCATGCTGAGATTAATGTCATTGCAAAAAAAAAAAAAAAAAGAATATTGCTGGACAAAGGACATATTTACCTTGCAGCACTTTTGTCGTTTTCACTCAAATGCATCTAAACTGTGCAATCCTCCTCTAAAATGCCCTGGCATGAGAGGATGATGCAATAAAAGATTTCCTCTTTATTTGTTAGGATCCAGAGTGAAACTGGAAAGATTGCAGTAAAACTGAAAAGCATTTTCATTTCATTATGATGGTCATATTTCCCTCAAGTCACAAAGGGATACACTGGAAACACAACAGAAATAGATTTCAAATAAATCCTTTATATATAAATGTGTTTATTTTATTTTATTTATTTTAATTTATATTGATTTGTGTGACGTGGACTTTCACCCACTGGCCCAATTCTAGTGATTTAAAAAGGAAAATACTGTATATTACGATGCAGAAGTCTTAATGAAACTGCACTTAGTAAATATCTGACTAATAGATAAAAGAAAAAGAAAGTGGTCCAAGATTTGCGTCTTTCATCACAGAAATATGGATTTATTCCAAGGGGGCTAAAAACGAAACATTTCATCAAGGAATCACAGACACTTCAACAGAATTTGGTCCCAAAATTAGGTCACATGATAATCACAGAAAGGCTCGTGGACTGGGTCCATGACCAGATCTCCACAATTCATGCAACAATGACAGTCTGTCTTGTTTTCTATTGGCACTGTTTAAACTCAACCCGATCTGAACCTCTTCTCTGCTGTTTCTAACCCTCCAAACCTTCTGATCCTCTCCCTCTTGACACCCTCCCTAATAACTGCTCATTGTCCAGCAGGAGTCATAAAACAACACAAGGCAGTCCATATTCTGTGTGATAATTAACACTGCCAGTTCTCTGCTTTTTTCCAGAGGGCTTGCCATGTATAACTCATCACAGTTGTATGTATAAGGATTGTTTCCTGTTTTTCCAAAGCTACTGACTTGCATGCCAAGCTGCCTGTGCAAATAGCTACTTCCATCTTTCATCTTTTTGGCTAACATTTTCCTCAAGATCAGCATTTTACACCCATCGCCAATTGGTCTTTAATGAACATGAATGCAGTAATTTGGAAAATAACCCTGGTAGATGGGTATTAGTACAGTAAAAACACTTGACATTGTTTGTTTGATTTGGATGTTAAGAATATAAACCGTGTACTTTCTAAGATTCTTGATGCAACAATTTGGCATGGTTTCTGAATTCAGAACCACTATGGGGTATTTTTTTAATGCCCTTACTATACATTTTTATTGAATTACTGGTCATTTTTGTAGCAAAACTTTTCTTTTAAACGAAACCCCATATTCCTGAGCAGACCCGTAGGAAAAGTCAACAAATCAGAGAACAATTGAACTTGTCTCTCTTATCTATTCGTCTGTCTGTCTGTCTGTCTTGTGTATTGAGTACGTTGCTCTCTAATCCTGACGCTCGTGCTTTTCTGCACTTTGCAGAAAACAGCCAAGATGGAGGAATTCATGCCGACTTAATATATGACAGACCATATGACTATAGCTCGGCGCCTGAAATCGTGACGGTAGACCGTAATGCCAAGTATGAGTTCTCAACCTTAGAAAGGGGGGTTCCGCAAGGGTATCCATTGAGGGAACAACAGGAAGATAAAATGCAGTATTTGCAGGTATATTTTTATTGATTTTCTTCATTTCTTTTACTTGATCAATTGAACTATTTTTAAATGACACTTCATTGCTTATGTGCATGGTAAAATGGCCTTGTGGGCCTTGTGGGCCATTTAACCACAATATCTTGCTTGAATTTTCGGGAATCATCAGACATTTTCTTACGCTATCTCCCCCAGATATGCCGCAGATTCTTTTTGTCTTTTTGACATAAATCCAAAATATACTCTGGCTGACTAATGTTTGGTAAATATGACCATCGGCAGTCCCATCAACATATTAGATGTGCTTCATTTATCGACTAGTGTGTCCTAGCCATGGACCTATATGCAAACATTTTTATTTCGTAAGCGGGTAAGAGTTTAATAACCGACTTACCTTCTACATTTCAGGAATCCTTCAAGGCTTCAGGAAAGCACAATAAACATCTGCTCATGTTCTACCCAAAAGCATTGTGTCCATTATATCCGGCATCCATCCCAGTTAGATGCAGAGCTGTGAAATGCTCTGCATTAACACCAAAACTTGTTCTAACATGCAGCCTTCTAGGGCAATTCATCAAAACCTTATTTCCTGCTTTGGTTCCAATGCTGACTTAACTCTGTAAACTACTAATTCTGGCCCAGATTCAGATATGAGATCCATATTAATGAAAATGATTGACTAAAGTAATGATCATGATACTAAAAATCTTGCTCGACTTGGCCTGGAAGACTGTGGTGAGGATATGTAACTTCAGAACCAACTGATGCAACCCACACAATATTAACTTTTTCAAAGCATCTTAACACTGTGTCATCTTTGTCAGAGACAACTTGACAAGGGCTTCAGTTTTCTAAGAACAGCCTGCAGCCCAAGTTGTGTACATTTACTTAAATAATAAAAAAAAAAGTTTACTTTTGAAATTGGTTACTTTGTAAGTTGGACATTTCAAAAAACAATGCTCCAAGAGGATTGGATCGCTGTTCAATTTGACTTTTTCAGTATCCTTGAAACAGAGATGTATACAGTAGCTGTCACTTCATTAGACCAAACCATCGCTCCATCCATTGTTTTTGTGTCCGATACACCTCTTCACAAGACAGTCCGTTCGTTTGACTGTGAAGCAACATTTAGCCGTGTTCTCCCTTCCTGTATGTGTGTGATGGATATACAAAAAATAGGATGCATTTTTGATTTCAGTTACAGGAAGACTGAACTGTGATACAGTCACACTATTTGTGTTGCTGCTTCAAGGGTTGAGGCCCAATTAGACCAGGAATCAACCCTTCAAATCGTTATCAAGTAGCACCTCCATTTGAGAATTGCTATGGCACTCCTCAAGTGGTTTGATTGCAGAATAAAGCCCCTTTGGCTTTATTGGCTTGCTGTGACGCTCTCTCTCTCTCTCTCTCTCTCTCTCTCTCTCTCTCTCTCTGTCTCTCTGTCCATCCCCCGCTAAATCTGTCCTGCATCTTAATTCATTCTAATGCTTGTGCTGCCCTCTGCTGTTCAGCCCCCCAACCTAACACACTCAGTGCTACTGTATCGTCTGCTGTCTCATTTCTCTGCATTTACTAAAACCCACCACAGGGGGGCAGGCTGATATCAATCTTGTGGCTCTTGACGTCACCTTGACAAACCCTCTCTCTCTTGCATAGTTGTCAGAACAGAATGGAATGTGAGTATAACATGCAGGGAACCATCACTTTTTGTAGTATTCACCCCCCAGATAATGGAGGTGAATAATAGTTCAGTTATAAACCTGTTGATGCATGTTAGAATGTTCAAAAGTCCATTTGTCTGAGGGATTATTTAAAGTAAAGAAGTTCAAATTGAATTTACAAACGTATATGTGCAACATGTAGGATTTTACACAAACACTACATCTGAAGGTACTAAAAAGAGATTTCTCAAACTAACCGGTTTTCTGGAGATGTCATCACCCCAAATATTTACACAAATCAGTGTTATTACTAAAATTGCAGTGAACTATCACAGTGGTGTTGACAGCCACATAACCTTGAATAATCCTACATGTAGGCCTACTATTCTTTATAATTTAAGTGTACGCTATTAAAATCTATAATGTTGCTTTTTTTTTTTTAAATGTGCAGTGCCACAATGCTTGCTGATTCTGTATTGCCGTAGGCCTACAATTCTAGGTGAATGAATGTCAGAGTTGTTGATAGGCTGAAGGGTTTGGTCTGTGTGTTGCGTTCAGGTGCCCCCTACAAGAAGATACTCCCACGACGAAACCGACATGTGGACCACCGACCGGATCCCCTCATACCTTCACCGATGGGGCTCCACCGAGGACATGATAGTGAGTGCCCACTACAGCTCCACCTTGCCGCGCCACGAGAGGCGCAGGAACAGCCTGGTCTCCTACCACGAGGAGAGCCACCATCACCATCACCCGCACCGCAAGCGGCGACGCTCTGAGGATAGCATGCACTCCCTCAAGCACCTGCCACGCGTGGTGTGCGGCGGGGAACACTACGAGGACGAACTGCGGTGTTTCAGCCGCGACGAGGTGATCAACTTCATAGACGAGACGCCGCTGCCGAGCCCCAGGAAGAGCCCGCGGCGCGCGTCCACCATCTCGCTTATCCCCAACGTGTACGAACAGCACATAGTCATCCTCCCTCACTTTCCACTCACAGACTTCGAGCGTGAGCCTCAGGCGCTCAGGCGGATCTCGGGACACAAAAGGAGCAGCAGTCGGGGCAACTCGCCCGAGGGTTCCCCCAAACCAGACAGACCCGCTGGCAAGAAGAGCCCCGGGCAGTGTGGCTCTGGTGAAGGCTGCCGGGAGCGCCAGCGAGACGGGAAACTGCAGTGTGAGGCGGGCTCACCTGGGCGCAGCCAGCAGACTGCAGGGCACTCTGCCTGTAGGACCAGGACAGGCGGTGGAGCCCGAGCTGGTGCTGGAGCTGACTGGGGGCACCAGAAGCACCTGAGCAAGGCCGAGAGTAAAGGAAGCACTAACAGTTTTGTAAGCACACCCTCGGCATCCTCCTCAGGATACATCACCTTTCACTCTGATTCTGTCGGCTCCACCACTTAAAAATAAAGTTTTCCCTTATTACTGAGGTTATTATCATAACGACGTCCACTGGAATATTGGTGGGTATGGGGAAGTGACATACTGGATCATTTGAACTTTTTACTCGTGCCACTGTTCTGTTTTACTATATACCCACCAATAAATTCTGTTATGCTAAATGGCCTTGGGAGATTTGGAACTTCATTTGTGAATGGACCTAAGATGTTGATTTTGTATGTAGGCTGGTGAAAAGGTTGTGTGGTCATGTTGTTCAGCTTTCACATCACAAAATATCCACTGAGGACACTTTTGTTTCCACCCAGCACTGACACAAACTAACTGTTTTTTAATGGCGTGAACATCTCCGCACCTTGTTTTTTGCTGTTTTGATGTTGTTTCTTATGAAATGCTCAAAGAATTGGAGGAGGTAGTTGTTAGGGTGGTGTTTTTTTTCTTTCAGTTGTTTTCCTTCTCTTTCTTTGCATTTAAGAAATTGAACTCAAATTGTATTTTATTTGGCCTATAATGGCTTTGTGTTTTGTTGTATGGACACATTTGCTTTCAAACCAAACCTTCCTGAATTCTGCCCATGTACCTTAAGTTTGACTTAAGGATATGACACATTATACATATTCATTTTATTTTGATCATGATGTAACACTTTTCTAGTAACGTTTATTATTCAAAACACGTTAAAAGTTTTATTTCAAGCACCCTGTGTCCAAGTAAACTGAGAGTGGTAATCCCAAACTCTTTAATGCCTAATAGTTTTACAGTTACTGTGTGAAATATTGAGATATAATGTGAAGACCCCTAAATTCTTAATGAAAATGTGGAGTCCGTTTTTAAAGAAGATGAACATGTCATGTACATATGAAGGATATTGGATTTATGCTTTTGGTGTTCTTTTTTTGTTTAGAGACCTTTTGCTTAGAACATTTCCTCCCAACTCTTATTATTCCAATGTTTGTGTTAACTTTGGAGATCATCAGGCACAACAGTTACTCTCCACATTTGACATTTTCTTAAAGCAGCCAATTAAGGGGGAATCCTGTAAAAGATGTCATATGGTCTAAAAGTTTAATAATCCCAGTTTTTAGGCAGAATAGATGTAGCATGACTTAAATGCTGGTATCATACCTAAACCCACAAATACGTTACCACAAATTAGGAACATTTTGAATAGAATGGAAATGGAGTATAATTATCTATTAGTGACTTATCTGCTTCAACTAAAAGCAGACATATTGTTTGTCCTCTCATAACATGCATTGAGACTGATGGTCCTATTCCGGGAGGTATTCTGAGTGTGTTTTTTAACACCTCATTTATCTAAGCCCCATGAAGTAATGTAAATTAAATGTAAGCATCCCCAGGACCTCTGTGTGGGATGCTGGGGGAAAAATCTAAGTTTAGATTTTATTTAGATTAGATTTGTTATTTTCTAATATATATTTTTGAAAAGAAAATGCTATTCTTTTACATCATAGCGAAGTATAAAAGGTCAAGGACAAGATTAGTATTACTAATTCACCAGTGAAATGCCCTCTTAATGCTCCATGATTTAGAGAAATTGTCACTTTGCACCCTCGCTTAAAACTCTGGAGTTAACTTTACGATGCAGCTGACTTTAAAGAGCCCACTGTTAAACTAATGAAGACCTTCTCATGTTTACGAAATGTGACCAAAAAAAAACTGCTAACATGAATGTATTTGCACATATTTGGTGCAAGTTGTCAAAGACGTTATTAAGAGTATACGGACAAAATGAAATGAAAATATCCCCTTTGACAGCCTTATAAGATGTGAAACTTTTTTTGCTGACACAATCCAAGTAATAAAGTTGCACATGTTTGGCATATACATTTTTACTTATCTGCGGTCATTGAAATGTTTTGTTTGAATTCTCATATATTAGTGTACCTCTCACACATTGCAGCCTATTCCATTGGACAAATGACCTTAAATGTATCTTTATCTTTGGACACATAACTTCACACTCCCCGGTCAAACTTTGCCATGTCATACATTTTAAGCATTTTGTTGTGTTTACAATATTAAAGTATCATTTTGTAACATATTTAAACATTTATAACTCACATATGAATGATGTTAAATGTTATGATTTCCTTGTTCAGGTGATGACTTTGTTAAAAAGATATGACTGATTAAATTCACAAGATGATGCTTCAGAGTATGTTTTTAGAATTTTGAAATGGATGTACCTTTTGTGTTTTGGCTGCATGCTTGTTGTGGATCAATAGTCTGCATGAGAGATTTTTTTTCTTCTTCTTAATGCAGATTTTTTTTTTTTTACCTCAGCATAATGGTCATAACTGAAGTTACATTCTTCTACTTGTCACCATGATCACATGAAAATGAAGCACAGGCAGCTCCCCAGAGACCCAAAGTTTGGTGTCTTCCTCGATGATATGAGATATGATTGATCGGTTTCCCTCATTTTGGCTACATCCTGCTTTCATGGCCAGAAACACAACTACGGAAACATTTAAATATTGGTTGAAACTAAATTTGGTCTGCATTTGCCTTTGAATACTTTAAGATCATGAAAAATTTGTATGATAAACCCAACAGGAAATCTGCTCTGATTTCTCTCCAATTTGAATGGCACCACTGAAGAAAATGGATCTATTTAACAAACAATTGAGACTTGGGGAGGGGGGGGGGTCATACCTGCCTGGCTGTACTTTCTGAATGGGGGAAATTTTGGCCAGGTCCTTCCTGTGTGCAGTCAGGACACTGATGAGGATATGACCCAGCTCAGTGCCGTCTGAAGTCAGCCACAGTGACATCTCCATTGCTGCCACTGACACCTTCATGACGATCTATGATTACACATACAAAACAAACCAAAAAATAGTAGTAATTCACATCTTAAAGAAACCTGCTGTAGTACCTATAATAATCTTGCATTCTTTTTATGAAAGATGTTATGTCATTTGAAAAATGACTTACCTTCTTGGTTGAGTCCATTTTCCAGACAGATCCAAAGACAGAGGCGAGTCTGGCCTTTATGTGGTCCATCCTGCTCACGATATCCTTTGCATGTATCATAAGCCACCTGTTGGTTGGTAGAGTAGCTGACTGACTACAGGGAAGAGGCTAGGACGATCCACGAACTCCGCACACTCTTTAGACGTAAACAAATATCGCAGGCATACCTACACATGCAGAAACCATAGAATAAAAGACAACCAAACAGAAACCAGGGCACTGTAACAAAATAACAGTCATAAAAACTCAAACATATAGCAGTTGTGGATTGTTAGCAACACACTTGCAGTCATTGGTCAGTAAAACTTTTGATTTGAACAGTTTGAATGACATTTAAAGATAGATAAAATGTGTGTGGACAGCGGAAGCTGTCAGGAAGGTCCAGCTGATCCAGTATGGAGCTGCCTGAAGACAGGTAGGGTGCCCTGCGTTCTGAGCTGCTGCTCCTCCGCGTCTCTGGACAAACTGTTCCCCAGCTTTGGCGCAGTGGAAGCGCGCGTGGCCCAGAGCTCGATGGGTCGAAACCCTCCTCTGCCAGTATTAAAGAAAAAGCGAAAGGTATTTGAACCTTAATGCTGCGAGGGTTAACTGCTTATAATTGTAGCCATCTCTTTTTATTATAACGATTTCATTAAATCGTATGAGTTGAAAACCAAAATGGATATATATGTTAAGTAGTAACCGACTTACTCGCAAATTTGTTTCAGTTTTGTGTAAAAATACACATTGTCACGTTAAACACCCCCCACTTTTCAAACCCCATGCATTTTTTTCTTTCACTTGCTTTAGGCTCTTCCAATAATTGTTTTAACCGAGCTCAGTAGCCTACTGGCCATTTAACTTAAGCTGTTTTAATCGCTAGATCCCTGTTTTAACTGACCAGCAACGAGTGCATGAGTTGAAACTAAGCACAGTGTGCTCTTGTGCTGCAGGCTGCTCTAATCGGCTGTGTAGGTCTCGCTGGAAACCGCCTGGAAGTCTTTGGGTGAGTCACTCGGTGTATGCTTTCATTGCACAAGTCATCAAGTGACAGCACTGCTGCGGCCGAGAATATCCAATATTCGGTCCTTGCAAGGACATTTACCAGCAAAATGAGCAGTGAACGGAGTCCGCAGCGCACTCCATCCACGTCGGCTCTCTTAGGAGCGCTTGACTGGGCCCAGTCTAATGCTAATAACTTATTCTCTGCCTCCCCTCGGTTCTCAACTCGTATGTGCGTTGCTATTATAGTGGCAAACCAAACTAGGTTACTTAAACAATGCCGAGAAGAGTTCATAGAAATTCTTAGATAAAGTTTAAGGGCATTCAGTGTGGAAGTCCTTTTCTTCGATAAAACAAACGTTTCTTGTGCCGTGGTCCTTCGCTGGTCTTCGTCAAAAGAGCTTTGCCTTTGTGCGACGATATTAAGCAGATCTCGAGGGGATTTATGAGCTGATCGGAACCCAACAAAAAGCTGGAATAACAAACACTCGGCACAAGGGGGATTGGAGCTGTGAGTTTAGTTGTTTTAAGGGTAAAAAAAAAAAAAACTTGAACCAGACAGTGGGTAGTCTACTTCGCACGGCACAGGAGCAGCCCTCTTCCACGGGACAGCAGCGTCTTTTCAGCGTGGACCGTCTGAAAGAGCTGTGGGCGTCGCAGCGATTCTCCTCGCTGCAAGGTGCCATCCTTTCCAGCGCCGCTCCTCAAGAATAGAGACACTTTATGGCATCAATGCCAAAGCAGTGGAAGAAAGGGGCGCTTTGAAAAGACCTGATTGATAGACAGGTTAGCTGTCTGGCGCACACGGCCTATAATCCAATTGTGTAGAACTGCAGGCAGTGACAGGCTACTGTATGGGACGCTGTACTCAAGACCTACACAAAAAATACAGAGCATTGCCATGTTATGTTACTTTTTGAGGTAACTTTTGACTTTTAGACTTATTCTTAATTTCGTTTCAGTAAGCGGGCAAAAGTGTAATTTCAGCTTCAAGAAGATATTTCAATGTCATTGTTTTTACAATTTTTCTTTTCTCAATGTAGCCCACATAGGAGAGAGACGTGAGCCTGGCGTGTAATTAGCAGTCTGTAGCAGGAAATTGTTGCGCTGTCCGACAAGCATCTGATTTGCCCGCCACTGTTTCGGTCCTTACGCGTGAAACCAGAGAAGAATGGAAGAAATGACAGCCAAACCCCCCTCATTTATCCCCCTTCTGTATGTCAACTCCACACGACTGTTTCTTAATGAGAGGTTTTATGTATTTCATTTGTCGAATGTTTTAACAACATTTGATTCATGTCAGCCATTTTAATTCGATCCCACATCAACTTTGGCAATGCAAAAAAAGAAAACCAAATGCGCCTTGCTGTTTGAGGCTCAAAGGGCGGATGTGTGACGGCATTTTCTTTCAGTTTGACACTTTCACGAAATCAATTAAGGTTCTAATGGTTATACCACAAGTGCCCACGAATAACCATGTCACTCGCGAACTCTCTCTTCTTTTTCTTTTCTTTTCTTTTTTTTTTTTACCTGTATGACTTCGAAAAAGTCAGTATTTGACTCTATCGATCAGCCATCACTTGGTATAAATCTACCACATGTACTAAATGAGCCATGTGGAAGGTTAAGATCTTCCCAGTATAAAAAAAACCCCAAACCAACACGTTGTTTTCTTTCGACACTTTTATTAAGAAAATAAAACATATACAGTACAACGGTAATATCTATTCAGTGCAATCATAAACATCAAATTAAGCTATGACTTGGGATATATACAGCTTTTCGTCGGCTCTACCAAGGCCGCCAGACGAGCTGAGCGTTTGCGATTTCATTCACGTGACCGACAGAGTGAAACTTCTTGTGCTTGGGACCGTTTTCATGAGTATTTTGTGCGGTCGCCGCAACATGGACACGCTGTTTGGTTGCGGGTGACTGCCGTGCGTCCTCACTCGGTAATAAAGGAGACGGGGCATTGGGTTTCAGCGATTTAGATTTCGCCGTTTTTCCCTCCTCGGCTCCGGCCGCGGATGGGAGAAGTCTCCGCGCCTCGTCCCGCGTCTCGTCCCGGCCCAGGCCGCTGTCCGTGGTGCTGACGGGTTCCTCTCGTCCCCGAGAGCTGCAGAGTTTGCCGGAAAGCTGCGATAACATCCAGCGGTCGCTCCCGTTCAAGTTGTCCGCCATCAGCAAATACTGGTTGACGTTCGTCAGGCACCTGCGGAAGCCGGTTTGGTAATCGGAAAAGTCGGAAGCGGCGGCGGCGCCTGGAAGCAACGGGAAGACATCTTAAGGTGAGTAATCTGTGCGTTAAGTTGCGCGTAAAGCTGAGCTCGGTGTATCCATCAAAATCATCTCACATCAGTCGAGTATTGGAATGTTTGATGGCTTATAACTCACAGCTCTGGATCTTTTGGAGGTTCCTTAGATGTCTCACAGTGAGCTCCAGGATGTCGGCCTTTTCCAGCTTGCGCTTCCGGATCTGAATAAAGAGATTTGCGTCATTATACCACTTGAACATTCAATTCCAATAACTTTTTTTTTTTCATTTAAAAATAAAATTGTGGTCACGGCCTGCATACTTACACTACTGCTGTAGTAGCTCTCCAGAAGAGACTTTAACTGGTCCAAACACTTGTTTATACGAGCTCTTCGTTTCTTTTCCATCAGTGGTTTGGATACCTGTTGAAAAGCAGGGGGGAAAGTGAATATTGCATGCAACACGCTTCAGTCATCTTGTAGTTTATTAGCCTATACCATTGAATAAATTTCTTTTTTACAAGTTATTCTACACACCTTGTTTCCAGCGATGGGTTTGGACCTTTCTACGCAGTCTGAGGTGGCCACCATTCTGTTTTTTCCCTTGAAGACAACCTCTTTGCCTGTCTGGCGCACGAATGAAGGAGTTGACCCTGAGTGAATTTATATAGACACCCACTTAACATCTCAATACAAACGGTCCTGCCTGTCTCTGGCGTCATCTGAGAGCCAAAACCAACCAAGACGCACCACGGAGGAGTGAATCGTTTTATGCGGTTATATATAAAATGACTCATCCATTATACCTGAATGTGTTTATTCCGTTTATTTTAGTTATCTGTTGGCCCTGCAGATTGCAGAGGAATAGTCAGACATCACAGTTTATATAACCTAGGCTATATGTTGAGCATAAAAACCGTAGTTTGATCGCAACCTGCTCCATACATAAAAAGTGCCCTGAGATAACTTTGTCATGATATGGCGCTATATCAATCAAATCGAATTGAATTAATTTCCCTTTAGGATTAATAAAGTTCTATCTCTATCTGTTTAAAACACAAACCATACACAGACCACACATCTGGGTACATGGTCACTCGGTAATTGATGCATTAGGTGCAAAAAAAGAAAACAACGTGTGGGGCAAAAAAAAAAAAAAAACTAAAGAGAAGCGTAAAAATCATACACATAATGAGTAACCAAAATGGTTCTGCTCGGTTAGCATGTTGTGGGCACCACTGACTCCTGTATTCAGTCTTTTATATGCGAGTTTCACGCCACCAGGTCGAAGGCAGCACCGTGGTAATTCCCTACGTGTTCCCACAGCATTTCGATTTTCTGGTGTCCACTTGTAGTAAAAAAAAAAAAAAGGTTACACCTGCAAAATGTTATCATACATCAGCTATCCTACTTTTTTATTTTAGGCAAAATGACGCAACTACGCTCGTTTATTCAAATGAAACAACAGACGCTTATAGAACGAAAAGCTTAAGATATTTTGAAAAATAGTTCATACTTTGGGATTCTTTGGCCATTGTGCGTCGCCGGTTTTTGTCTCCACACCAGGCGCTGTGAGGCACCGAGGAGAATCGCGGGCCGCCCCTTGTCCTCGGTCCCTCGCCTCTCGATTTTCCACACTGCTCCCTGAAAGGGCCGACGGCTTGGGAAAGTCATACCAGCTGAAACAATGTATAGACTATAGGCTCATTGCAGTCCAACGCGCATCTTGTGCTCGCACACACACACTATATGAAAATGCTTAAGGGGGGGGGGTTGTTTTAAAACTATAAACAACCACTTGTGGGTCGTTAGGCTGTAGCGTTGCCTTTACACGGTAAATGTGTTCACTGTATCCAGTTAACTCCACCTGTGTTATTTAGGCTGGGCTGAGGTTGGTTGAGATAATCGAAATAATTCAAGAGTTCCCGTCTGGATTACTAAAGTTACATCTTATCTTGAGTATTTCCAGAACTAAAGGAAAACAGGGTTAATTGGTGGGGTTCGTGCGCCTCGAAAGACAAATCGACAACGCGGAGAAAAGCTTTCCTACGTTGCCCAAGTCGTCTTGCCTGATCCGGTATACAATGCGTGCGTTAAAGTGACCGAGGGTCCGGGTGAAGGAGGGGCATTTGTATTCAGTCTGGGCAGCGCGCGCATGAAAAGAGGCCAGTTTGTAGTTGTGCGCCATTGATCTTTTCTTTTGGTTCGCTTTGTGACTACAAACGTGTGGGCATCAAAAGGTTCCCTCCACTTCTAAAGCGAACCAAACTACTCTTCGTCTCCATTCCGTTAAGTAGACTTCCTGTGCAATCTGCTGTTTCACGTTCACTATATTTTATGTAAAGCTTTTAAATTGGCAGATTTAAGTTTCGATCGCCACCAAAAAAAAACTGCATTATCGATATGCTGTGACCAAATTAGTGGATATTTTCGGTTGTTAAATTGCATAAAATTGTTCTAAAATTCGATGCATCTTTCCGTTGTTATTACTGGATGACTTGGCCTTGACTCAGCCGAATTAAATCACAGTTTAGTGTCGAAGCGATCATTCAGAAAGACCAAGGCTGAAGCGCAGGCTTGTGTCAGAAGACACTAATTGCGTAAAATGTTCCCAAAATTTGCAGGTCACAGTGGCGCTAACATACTGAAGCATTTAATTGGTATGAAATTTGGCCGAGATGCTCCGGTGTAAGTGGTTCTGGTGCCTTTTGTTCTCTCTGGACGCCACATTATCTGCACTTTCACGCTTGTTTTTTTTTTTTTTCAACACCAGACCGTGGAGCGTTGATTTCAGCATGAAGTCGTGGCATCAAAACAGTCTCCTGTCTGGTTATTTCTGTGCCACGGAGCAGACATTTCACCGCTGATTATTCGGTATAATCTGAATTAGTGTTTGCTCTCTGGGGGTCAAAAGCGCCAACGAAGATTTGCAAAATGAAAAGGAGGGGTTGGTGGTTTAATAACCACTGGTCTGCAGTGAAGGCATTCCCTCCAACACCACCTCACTCCTCTCAAACGTCGTTATGTCACCAACCACCCATAAGAATGGCGCGACGAGAAACTTGTGTCCCCAATTGGACAAAATAATGCAAGTGCCATCAAATGACAAGTTAAGTGAATGTTTAAAAAAGGCCTCAGGCTCTCGCTCCACTTTCACTTTTCAGCCTCAGGTCATTCATTAACCCTTTCGGACCTTTGTCATGGATGCATGCCGGCGGGGACCGACTGACAATGCTGCTGTAATAATTGGACTATTGGGGGACTTGTTAACAACAATTAGTGAAGCAATTATGCAATTACTGCAATAAACTTTTTTTTTTCTTCCGAGAGGGGAAATTGAGACATTTGCAAGCCAATGGTTAGGCCTGTATACCCAAAAGCTATAATAGAGGCAGAAATGCAGAGGTTGTCTACATCTCCCATTTGGCAACTTCTGAAGAAAACACTGTGTATTATACATGAATAACAAAGGATACTATGTTTTAGCTATGGACATTATACTATTATAATCTCCGGCCACAAAATAATACGTACCTATGCATTCGTACGTTTAAATATGAAATAATTAAATAGGCATATGTTGTAGGCTGCAGGACATTACATTTCGCAGAACATCATTTAAAAATGACCATTGTTGTAATGAGTTTCGCCCCTGTATGGAAAATGAATCGGCACTAGGCCTCACCGTGTCTGGATGCCCAGCAGAACGCTGTTAGAATATGCAAATACAGGCCCATAATTTGGCTTAGGCTACCGTGAGCGGAGCAAATCGATGTACCGCCTTCCATTCAGATGGACCCGAGGCACCGCTGGTGTGACCAAAACGCTCATTGTGAGTAACAAGGTCACAATAAAAAGAGCATGGTACATGGACAGGTGCGCCGGGAAAAAAATATTAAATATATATAGACAGGATTTTCTGAAAAGCCACGCGACGGACCTGTTGACGAAGCCCTGATCAAACATCAAAAAGAAATAGCATCATGAATTTCTATGGACTGGTCCTCGGGTTATTTAAAGACTTCTTACTTTGGTTTGGGAACACAATGGCCGCTGTTTGCCTGTGTGTGCCGGGGTTACCGCATGAAAAGACCAGAGGTGCACATTAACATCGCTTAAGGTTTTCTCAAGGGCCGAAATGAACTGACTGGAAAGTAACTTTATAACTCGCTGGAGGATGAAGCCTTTGTCGAGCTCTGAACTGAAAGACACAAGTGCCTAACAAAAGGGGGAGCGCCATTGTTAAACACTAAAGCGCATGGGTATTGATGCGCCTTGAATTGCAAAACATCTGCCATTTACTCTGAACCACTTGAGCGAGATTTGAATGAGAATAACCAGGCACCCTTTAGCGCACCGTATTTAGCCGTGCGTAAAACAACAGTTACCGGGCATATGACCAACGTGGAAATTACGCGTTTGGTTTGAGATTAAAAGCAAATAAAGAGGAAATGATTCGGCCATTTCTCTGCAGTGCCATATAACCTCAGTGCTATTGATCGACACTGTGATCGTCCTACATTGCTTGTTTGCGATATCACATTTTCTCCGTGTGCTGGAAAAGTTATCACGTCTAAATGTAGTCCACTTTACATCATTTTAGTTTCGGTTTGACAGATTTATGACCACGAATCACAAATACAATCCTATTGGTGAGATCTATCTCTTTTGCGCGCGACGCCAGCCTGCAGAGCTGTGAACAATAGCACGTGGACTAAAAATTAACTCCAACTAATTGTCATAGCTGAAAGGGGCCCGACTGTATTGACAGTGAGTAGATGTAAAGATATTCAAGCCCACTCAAACATGGATTCATTTGGTCATTAACTACTCTATTTGTTAATAATTACACCGCAATGAAAATATTGTCAAAGACGGGACCAATTATAATATTTAAGTGGTGTTTCAAATCAATTTCGCCTAATTTTAAACATAATAACTGATGATTAAATGCGGACATCAGAGAGTATCTGAATAGAGGCTATTTGAAGTTATGGGAAAAAAGAAGATCATTTTTCAGACAAATCCCATATGGCCACGAAACCCAAATGGTCTCCACTTAAAGTGCGTTTTGTTTTTTGCTTCGGACGCACAGGGAAGGACCAGTTGCTGGCAAAGTTTTTTCCCAGGGTTTCCCCCTTTTATCCGACCAAAGTGGAAACTTTTAAGCGTACAAGTGAAAAGCCACGGGGCGTTCCTCCGATTTTCCTCGCTCCATATTTATAAAACGGAAACATGTGTCACATCAGCAGAAGCGCTGCTTCCCTCGACTTGAACAAAATACTACTACAAATATGTTGCATCTAAGTCTCTATTTATATTTTACATTTTTGAATATATATACACTACCAGTCAAAAGCGTGGACACACTTTCCCAAATAAAATATTTAAACTAATTTAAAATGTGAGCTATTTATCACCCTCTAACTTTTGATAGGCTTATTTTAATCACCCTGTTTCTGTATCAAGCTCTGCAAGCCATGAACTTCTCACAAATTGAATTTTTATTTTTGCGTGACAACGTGTGTGGCGGATGTAACTAACTCTGAAATTGGTATGAAATCGGCAATTTGTTGGCGTCAGCGTTCACCTCTCCAAACGTGCCATATGCCATGCTAAGTGGCACTATTTACCAATTCGTTCCTAGTTTCACGGTCCATCCTCCCCTTCTCCTTGCCAGGAAACTGAATAGCCACAACAAAATGGCAATTTACTCTCTGGAATGGTCACATACCCCCTGCGGCATGGCTCTTTCCGTTTCACTTTGTGGGGCGCCCCAGTTTTACTGAGCCTCCCGGCGTGAAACTCTGACTTTCAAATGGCCACAGAAAATGGTTTGGCCACCGGTCTCAGGTCAAAGCTGCTGACGCATCACTCACTTTGTGTGTCTGTGGCTTGCTGTCAATACAAAGTAAACCTGTCAAAGCAACCAAAAGCACGTTAGAGACACCTCTCTACGTACAAGAAATGTAAGCACATCCAGAAAATACATACATTAAAAACTTCATAAATGATGTTGCATGAGATCTTTACACACATTATTTGAAGTGAAACGTGTTTTAATTGAATCTAAATAATCAATAGAATAGAAAATCAGCCAATGAAGAATCATTGGGAACTAACGTCCATACACAAACTAACTGACTTACCCATATCATTGTCTGTGGATGTATTTAATGCATCCACACGAAACACTGTTGCATCAAAGTACATCAATTATTCATATCCAATCATTGCTATGTCTGGCAATAGGGTTATGTATCACTAATGTTATTCATCAACTAATGACTGAAAAAGAAGATTATATGTTAGTGTTGGACAGTTTGTAGGAAAACAGATATATATGTTCCTAAATTGATTCTCCAGGGGGGACTTTTCTTTGTTATAGCAGCCAATAAAGTATTATGATTTAATGAAAATATTGAATATAATAAATAAATGCTGGTAAGTTCAGGGTGAGTGGTTTGATCCCTACTGGGGCAGCCTGCTCCAGAGATATCTAGCATACTTTTGTTGTATTGTTTTTCTGTATTAAGGTGCTTATAACATATGGTACCTGTCACAGCCAACATAGTTACCTGAGATTACAAAGGTGGAAGTCTACAACATCGGGCACAGGGATTATTTTTCATTTACACAAACATTTACTGAGGAGCAACAGAAGAAATCTATTCCAACAGTGGAATGAAAGGCAATAAACTCACAGATTACCGCAGTTAGCATCAAACCTGGAAAGGAAGTTAATCATCACTACACACTTGAACAAACGAGACTTAATTGGTCAATAATGGAACTGGAACAAACTGACATAGGCAAAAACAAATGCTAGAAAACATTATAGGACTGGAAAGTTTTTATTCATTACTCAAGTGTATTAGTTTAACATGAATTTAAGTGTTTATTTTATATTTTTACAAACCTGTATACAAAGAATGCATACAGTCTTAATCTATACAAAAGCCCTAACATGCTGCTTCCACCCCCACCCTTTAACCTCAATACAACAGTTCTTCAGGGTGTCAATGTGAAGTGGCGCCATCATGTGGACAAATGTGTGTTACAGCAACCTAAAAAAACTGATTAACAGAGCAAAAAAACACATTCCATTTTTTTTATTACTGTTACTTACTGTAACTGCTGTATATGGAAATCTTATAATAATCTTATAATAACCATTGGAAGAAGACAATGGGACAAATATTAATTACTTCAACTTATAAAAAGCTAATTATTAGCATTGCTTTACAAGTATTCAGAGGGCCTGTTTGTCTGTAGAGACACATATTTACTGAAGGCTGCTACTGGCTAATTGTTTTGGTATAATTCTGAATGAGACCTTGGAAGTACTGCTGTGTATTTTTGTGGGATTGAAAAAGCATGATGTAACATTTTGGGAGGAAGTACCACAACAGAAAAG
>JAVQJD010015213.1:0-22978 GCA_036023655.1 Nannoperca australis
GGAGGGTTTTATTCAGGATTTCATTAGCAGGGAATAGGAGAGGTTTGGCCTGGCCAGCCACCTCTGGCTCAGGGACAAGAGCGTGTCTGTAACCCAGCTAAACTATCTGTAAGGGCAAACACTGTGGCAGTTTTATAGAGTTTAACTGTGTTTCTTTATATATTCCTCAGACTGAGAAATAAAGCATACAGAGGTTGAGCTCCAGAGTTTTTTCACACTTGGAGCTGTCCTACTGTTCTGCTGGAAGCAGAAAAATGCATCCTGTGTGCTTGCAACTGCTCTCTAAATGACACGGATTTAAACAGTATGAGTAGGGTGAGACACTGGAGTATCAAGGAGAAGGCACAGTGTGCTAGGGTTGAATATTTTCCTGGGGTTTTAGGATGATGTTTCTCAATAATGTATACATCTTTTATGGAGAAACTGTGAATACTCGCTCATATTCATTGTTATTGTTTAATATTGAAAAGAGCATGTGGTAACATTTTAATGAAATAATATAAATACATAGAATACAACAGTTGTTTTTGAATTACACTTCTTTGAGATGGATGGAAAACACAATGCCAAGAATATAGAATATTTATCATCTGTTTTCTGGCACATCATCTCACCAGTTTGTACACATCTAAGTGGTTTCTACTGGAAGTATGAGAATATGTATTAGTGCTGAGCTGAAATAATCACAGTTTGTCTAGCCAGTGCAGCATCTATTTCTCCATGTGTAGAATTTTCCTTCATTGCCAGTGGAGCAATTCTGGAGAGGATTTAATCCTTTTCCTAAATGGGTGGTTGAAGGTACGGGACCATTAATGTAGTGTGTTCTCAATTTGAAGCTCATCGGTTGGATGCCACACTCGATTCCTGGAGGATTAAAGCTTGCTTTTACTGATCAAACTACCAGTATTTGTTAAACATTATGCACATATCCTTGAACCTCTTGTGGCAGATCAGCTTAAAGAATTTCTTGCAAATAATGATATTTTATCTGATTATCAATCAAAAAACACAGTACAACAATAGCGGCTTTAAAAGTTGTCAGTGATTTTTTTGATACTTTGGATAATAAAGAACACTGTGCAGCACTTTTTATTGACCTGTCAAAGGCCTTTGATACTGTTGATCATGTAGTTTTAAAAGAAAGGCTGCGCAGTATTGGTTTGTCTGACCAGTCCATCAGCTGGTTTAACAACTATTTAACAAACAGATCACAATGTGTTCAGGTTGAATGTTTGTCCTCTGGGTATCTTGCGGTGAAAAATGGTGTGCCTCAGGGCTCAGTCTTAGGGCCGCTATTATTCAAACTGTACATTAATTGTATTGGGGGAAATATCCATAATGTTCCTAATGTTATCTTTCATCTATATGCAGATGATACTGTTATTTATTGCTCTGCTCAATCACTCACTCAGGCTCTTAGTTATTAGTTATTTGGCTTTTGATGCTGTTCAGGTTACTCTCCGTGAGTTAAAATTGACCTTAAATTCAAATAAAACAAAACTTGATTTGTTTTCAAACTCAAAGCAAAAAGCACTGAGCCTTCTTCCTATTATGACGTCCTCGGGTGATGTGATTGAGCCTGTCTCATCTTTTAAATTGATGATACATTGTCTTTTAAGTATCATGTCGAGCAACTCGTTAAAAAGTTGAAGCTGCGTCTTAGTTTTTATTTCAGAAATAAATCTTGTTTCTCTTTTGCTCCTAAAAAGAGACTTGTTGATGCTACTTTTTTTCCTCTGATTGACTATGCTGATGTTTTATATATGCATGCATCCTCGCAATGTCTTAAGTCACTGGATGTTGTTTATCATGGAGTGTTGAGGTTTATAACTACTCTTAAAACTCTAACTCATTATTGTTTTTTGTATGAAAGAGTTGGCTGGCCCTCACTGTCTATTTGTAAACAAAATCATTGGCACATCCTTATTTATAAGGCAATATTAAATATGCTTCCCTCATACTTATGTAATGCTATCCAATCTAAAAGAAACAATAGCTACAATCTTCGTTCTGTGACTCAGGATGTATTTTTGCTCTCTGTACCCAAAGTCAGACTTGAAATGGGAAAAATACGTTTTAGATATGCTGCTCCAACAGCTTGGAATTTGCTGCAGGATAAACTATGTTTGGGGGAACCGGTCTCCCTACACCTTTTTAAAAGTAAGTTGAGGGCATTAAATAAGGAGTCTTTAGGTTGTAAATGTTTTGATTAATATTTTGTAACTTGGAATTTTGATGTATGTTTTGTTTGTGTCATGTGGTTTTATTGACTTGTGACTTGGTTTGCTGCTGTCTTGGCCAGGACACCATTGTAAAGGAGATTCTTAATCTCAATGAGGTTATCCTGGTTAAATAAATAAAATTAAAAAAATTTAAATGACATTTAATCTAAATATTCCATATTTTGCACTTTAATGTACTTTAATGTGGTTAGGAGGTGGGGGTTTTCTTCAGTACATGTGTTCAGTCTTCAGCACATATAAATACATGTATCAAATAGATATACAAGCATCCATGCTTAAAACCCTAGTGTCCTGCAGTTATTTGGCCCAGAAAAGACGTGAGAGAGTGAGAAATCCCAGTAAATACCAGGACTTTATTCTTTGGGCTTGGAGGTTTATCAAAAGTGTTAGCAAAGCAAATTTGTTTAAAATACAGGGATGTAATGAAGAGCTCTGACTTCATTTCACCATGTACAGCCTAAATCTAACCCTAAGGGCTCAAGCTGGATTTATATTTGATGCAAGGGGTTCCTGTGAGTTCCACCATTGATATCTATGGCGTAAGGTTTTGACCAAGAGTTCAGTTTCAGATTTAACCCACTGATAGCACCACCACAACACCAGACAGATGTTTTGTACATAATCAGGCCATATTGTGCTTTTATTAAATTCCCCAAATTAACTGTGTTTATTTACGTGATACGTGCAGTGCTGGGAAGGTCCGCCTTATGTCATTAGTAAATATGACACTATGATAGTGACAGGTGAGCTGAAGGTTTGCAGTGGAGGTGGATCTGTGTTCCTTTAAAAGAAAAAGAAAAGTCAGCCTCCCCAAGTGGTATCTCCACAGCTGCCATAGCCCAGACGTGGGGTTACATTGTTTGATTAGCTATGGCCTAACCCCTTAACGCAAAAACTATAAATGAAGACCAACAAACAAATTGTTCCTTGTCCACACCTGATGCAATATTAATTTACTTTATTCATTTAAATACTGGATTTTTGTTTGTGGAGCTCTGCCAAAGTGTCAGCTACAGCACACTCCCTGACCCCTGTCATTTATATAGTAATTAGTACAGTGTGTCTATTGTAATAAACATATAAAGTAATTGTACTTATGCATTGTGAATCTTAAGTTTGGAATAGAAAATGCTAACAGATGTCAAGGAAACTATAATGAGTGTGTGTGAAATTAATATAATATGTACAGTACAGACAGAATAATACAGACTTTTTTCAATGATACTTGGTAAAAGATAATTGGGTTGTTTTTTTTTGGTGGAGACTCTTTTTATTACAGCTGTCATTACCCTTATTACTCTCTCCACTCTCCAAAAAAAGGCTGGATTCAACAGGTTTACTTCTTTGGAGGATGTTAAAAGGCATTCTGTGAAAAAGCTGAAGAGAGATGGGTAAATGACAAAATTGCTGGAATGTGTTTAAGGGTGCAGATTGATTCACACCAATTGTGTGAAGGTATTTATAAATGTCATTTTCCTTTAAACAGACCAACCTGCACTGCCCTGAGACAGGAATAGACACAGCACAAGATGCAATTCAATTCAAACCAGTTTTATTTATATATCGCCAAATCATAACAAAGTTCTCTCAGGGCACTTTTTCGAGCAGGTCAAGACCAACTCTTATATTTACAAAAACCCAACAGTCCCACCATAAGCAAGTACTAGGCGACAGTGGCAAGGAAAAACTAAATTTTACCAGGTAGAAACCTCGAGCAGAACCAGACTCTAGGTTGGCAGTCATCTGCCTTAACTGGTTGGGTTGAAAGGAAGGGAGCAGAAGAGAGAGAGTACAATAGTACAGTACGCTTCCATGATGAAAAGTAATAGTTGTGGTAATGGTATTGGTGGAGTAGGTGATAGATCATAGATCAAAACTCTACAGCTCTGGAGGCAGAAATACCTGCAGAAAGCAACAGAAGGATCGATAGAGAGGGGAGAGAAAACACACAACTACAGAGAGAAGTTATTAGTATTAGTAATAAGTAACATGCATTAATGAGATATGAGTGCGTACAGATGGAGAGGGAGAGGAAGAGAGAGGAGAGAGGAGCTCAGTGCATCCTAAGAAGTCTCCCAGCAGTCTAGGCCTATAGCAGCATAACTAAGGGGTGGCTCAGGGTTCACCTGAGTCAGCCCTACTATAAGCTTCATCAAGAGAGGGAGAGGAAAGTCTTAAGCCTACTCTTACATTTGAGGAGGGTGTCTGCCTCCCGTACACAAACTGGAAGCTGGTTCCCCAGAAGAGGAGCTTGATAGCTGAAAGCTCTGGCTGTCATTCTACTTTTAGAGACTCTAGGAACCACAAGGAACCCTGCATTCTGAGAGCGCAGTGCTCTAGGAGGGTAATAAGGTACTATGAGCTTTTTGAGATATGATGGTGCCTGACCATTAAGCGCTTTGAAGGTGAGGAGGAGGAATTTAAATTCTATTCTGAATTTTACAGGAAGCCAGTTTAGGACAGCTACTATTGGAGAAATATGATCCCTTAAAACATGCCGCAGCATTCTGGATTAGCTGGAGAGTCTTAAGTGATTTATTGGGGCAGCCTGATAATAGAGAGTTGCAATTATCCTGCCTAGACGTAACAAATGCATGGACTAATCCTTCTGCATCTCTTTGAGACAGGATGTGCCAGATTTCTGCAATGTTACGTGAATTAAAAAAAGGCAGTCCTTGAAGTTTGTTTTATGTGGGAGTTAAAGGATATATCCTGATCAAAGATAACTCCAAGGTTCCTTACGGTGTCGCTGGAGGCCAGTGCAATGCCATCTAGAGAACGTATATCTTTAGATAATGTGTTTCAGAGGTGTACAGGGCCAAGTACAATAAGAAAATTGCAGGTAATCCAGGTCTTTATGTCCTTGAGGCATGCTTAAAGTTTAGCTAATTGATTGGTTTCATCTGGTTTGATTGATAAATATAATTGGGTATCATCTGCATAACAATAAAAATGTATAGAGTGCTTCCTAATAGTATTGCCTAAAGGAAGCATATATAAGGTGAATGGACTTGGTCCCAGCACAGAACCTTGTGGAACTCTGTGACTAACTCTGGTGTGCATAGAGGATTCATCATTAATGTGTACAAACTGTTATCGATCTGATAAATAGGATTTAAATCAACTTAGTGCGGTACTATTAATGCCAATTAATTGTTCTTATCTATAATAGAATTTGATGGTCAATGGTATTGAATGCTGCACTAAAACATAATAAGACAAATACAGAGACATGTCCTTTGTTTGATGCAATTAGAAGGTCATTTGTAACCTTCACCAGTGCTGTCTCTGTGCTATGATGTAGTCTGAATCCTGACCAAAAATCCTCAAATAGCTTTTTGTTGTGTAGAAAGTCACACAACTGATTGGCAACTGCTTTCTCAAGGGTCTTAGAGAGATATATAGTTAGATATAGGTCTTTAGTTTGATAAAAAACCCTGGATCAAATATCTATTAATGATAATAGTGCCAGCTGCTCTGGCATTACAGAGGGCCTTTCTATAGATTGTAAGACACAAGGAGAGGAGTGAAAGAGGAAAAAAGAGAGGAGAGAGATAAAAGGAAGCAACAGCTAAGTAGGATAAGGAACAACATATGGCTGAAAATCCCTCAGGCCATTCTTTCAATTATCTCCCTGGTCCCTGGAGTAGGGATCACTCGCCCACCACCGTGCAAACCCCCACGCCCCACCACCTCACACAAAATGAGAATAAGAAATGTGTCGCCCAAATCCCCACATTGATAGTAATAATGACATCATGCTTTCAATGCTAAGAATGTATACAAATAATGATCGTGTGTTAGAGATGAATATTTTCAATTACATAAATAAATTCCAGTTGTGAACACAAAGTATTATTATATTTCTTGTATACATACAAACAAGAAACAGACACAATCTTAATTTATTTATATGTAAGAGTAGAAACATCAGCATTATATATTTTCACCAACATGTTTTTTTTTACCATGACAACCCTGAACAGGATAAGAAGTTCAGAAAATGGATAAATGAATGTGCATAAGAAATGATGGGCTTATTAAATCATAAATTCTGTAGATATTACTTATAGCTGTTGTGAGGTCCGAACTAGATGTGTACCATAATACAGCAGATTTTCATGAAAAATATTCACTTATTAGTCAAGAAACCAAACAAAGCATCCAAATTATACTGGTTTAATTTACATGTAATTTGAGAAGGGAGACTGTGAAATTCAATATTGCAATATATGTGACAACATTTAGGTGTAGTTGTAAGAACTGCAGACAACATCTGCTCCTGTGTGATGCACTGCCTGACTCATGTCCAGCGCCCACATCTGTGTAAATAGCTTGACACAGTGATATCATGGGTCAACAACAGCTTAGGTGTAAAAAGGCTCTCAAGCAAGACTGCTGATGAATCTAGGAACAGGCCTTAAGATTACTAAAACCACTATACTTTCATCCAATACACACAGATTCTTTAATTCTTAACATTGACAAAAGAACAAGTTAAACAACTGAGTAAATACAGAGAACAATACGTTAAACAACAAACAAGTCCATCCAATAAGACCACTAGGTCATTTGTTCCTAACTTCTAATACGACCCACAGGGGTTTCTGTATATTCGCATTAATTAATCTTAATGAGCAACTTCTGCATCAGGTGACAAACAGTTAGAACTCATAAACACCAAACATTGTGGTGTTTATACAGGCTTTCAACACCAACTGACTCACACTGACACACAAGTCCAACTTGGTCCGATCATTGTGTCATCCAAATTATACTTACAGTATACATTACATAATAAATTGTAATTTAGATTTAAACTAAATTAAACTGCCTTGCCACAAATGCAATCTGTGAATTTCAAGTACATGTACTTAAATATCAACAGACTGTTCTGTTAATGAATGGATGTTAGGTGCTTGAACATTCATTATTTACTGTGTAGCTTGAGGCCACAATCCATATAATACAGAGATATTGCCATTTATAAAACCTGGATAGAATCTCCTTCTATCTCCAGAAACTAGATCAGCTTCATGGCCAGGGGCCGGACCCTCTATACAGTATTACACAGACTCACACACTCTTTTCACTCCACCAATAAAGTCTCTGCCAGGCGCTTACACACAGTGTTCTAAAAGGCAACACACTGATGGCCAGAGCTGTTCATCTCAAAGAGTTGTGATATCAGTGCAAGTCTTAGACACTTTTTAAGTCCTCTCTATTTCAGTTGCTGCTTCCTGTAAAGTACATTTAGCTTTAAACATGATTTGCCAAAACATCTGCATACTAACTGGAATTATGTTTGCTGCCAGACAACATTAAATCATTTGACATTCTATTAGGAAGTGTTGGGATCTATTGGAGCCCTCAGCAATTTCCGTGGAGTAACTGTTTGAGGTAGAGGTCTCTGACAGGAGCTTTTAAGAAGCAGAGAATCCATTAGACAAGGGTCGCTACAAAGTGGCCAACTATTAAAAATGCAGCAGCACCATTATTCCATGACCCAGCTTACAACTTCTGTCTCCTTGACTGCATCACTTTTTATTTTTCTTTGAGTCTCTATCTCTCTCTCTTTTTTGTCTTATTTTGAACTATTTTTGCTACAACCATCTGTTCTCTTTCTGATACATTTCACTGTACTCTCCTTCACATCCCTTTTTCTCTATCCTCCTTTTTCACTCCCTCCTCCACATATTTTCTATTACAAAACTGGCAGGGGTGAGCCTCCCTCACCCCTCCATGCATGGGCTGACCCGCTGAAGCTTTTTCACTTCTATTCAACATAGCGAGGCACTGGTCAGCATCCGCTACTGTACTGGGACAAGAATAGAACAGCCCACGGAGAATAATAAATGGACATATATGGGTGGTTAGGAGAGTCCCTTTTAAGCAGTAAAAACTACCCAGGCCCAGCAAACTGAACAGATGGTAGGGAAGAGAGAGATACAGAGAAAGAGAGAGCCCAGAACACAGTGGGAGAGAGGCAGGAAAAGAGAGAGAGACAGTGAAAAAGGGAGGAAAGGAGTGTTAGAGCATTAGAAGAAGGCAACATAAGGCTATACTCTATTCTCTCCATTTGCATACAATGCAATCAAGTGCAGAGCTGTGATCCAAACCGAATAGCTGGGTCTTAAACAACAAGCACATGATAATATTGTTGGTTGTAAAACTGCAACTGATGCAGGCAGGCAGACGTGTGAGGAGAAACAGGGCATGAGCAGAATGCATGCTGCGCTATAAAACCCTATACCCTCTGTTTACTAAGCACACACGCACACACACACACACACACACACACACACTCACTATTACCTTTTTCTGTGTGTGTGTGTGATGTATGCTGCATAATTTATAGTTGCAGTTTCTGCTAAGGCGAAGTACTTTATGTTTGACAAGGAGGAACAGAAGCATGGAAGGAAACAAGGAAGGAAGGAAGGGAGTGATGGGAAAGGGTGGACAGAATCCATTTTGTAGGTGTCCTCTGTGTTTACAAGTGTGTTTCTACATTGTGTGTCCCTCTTTCCCTCCTGCCTTTTACTCATCGCAGCGAAACCGACCCCTGACCACATTTTATCTAGCGTATAATAGAGAGTAATTGAATGTGAAAAGCTCATTTTAAAAGGGATGGAATATTCTATTTAGATGTCCGGGCGTGTCCGCATGTGTCATTACTTTGATATCAGCTGAATGCTGTTTCTCATTACCCTAATTAAAGCTCCTGGTGTGCCACTGAGCATATTAGCACATTGATCTGCAGCAAACTAATGATCGGCCGGTTGATAATGTGAATTTTTTTTCTTTTTTATTTCTCCTTTCAGCTTCTCTCTTATCTTGCTGTTAACGATTATCATAAAGATTCACATCCTCAGTCAATCATCATCAGAAACAAAAAACTTTTTTGTAACTACTACATTCACAGCCACTACCATTCCTGCATATGCAGAGTACAGTTCATATCAAGGCGTATAAAGTAAAGCAAATCAGGATTGAGATCAGAGAAATTAAGGTACTAAAACTAGAAGTTCTAGTCCGAGTTAACAAGAGTTATAGTATATGTCAACTAAAGATAAGGGTGAGTGTCTGAATGTGCCCAGCAGCACAAACTTATAAAAAAATTTTCAAATATAATTTGATTGTCAGAAGCTTATGGTAGGAAAGAACAAATGTTCGTGACGCTGGCGTGATTAGAGGCATTTGCCTTGTCAAAACCATGTACATATTGAATGCCACATCTAAAACAACGTTAGACATGTCAGATTTTGTTGTTATTGTTGTGAAATATGCTGTGGCAACACCCATTCCACCCCCAACCACAGCAACAATCACAAGCTACTATAATTTGTTTTGAACTTTCATTTGCTCCAATTAGGGATTTCACAGAAAGGAATTTACCTGATTCACTGTAAAATGTAAGAAAAATGCTTTCAGTAAAGATTACTAAATTATGCCCTCTAAGAAACAGAACGGGCATCAACGATATGGCAACTGAAACTAGCTCACAGAGGCCATTAAGGAAATCCTTGATTGTACTTAAGAATGATAGATTTGAGCTATAACTTGTCCCTCTAGCTATACCCTCTGGTTAAATTTGAACAAATCACACAGAAAATGCAACGATGCAGCTGTGCTTCAGCATTAACCCTCCCCCTGATCCCCTCAAACCCCCTTACAGCCATGATTAAGGGCCACTAGGCTCGCATAAGAGAGCATGCTGTCCCTCCCTGTTCCCTGCTAAAGTACATCAACTATACCTATAGCCCATTATAGAGGCAATTCTCTGTTAAATAGCCACACAATTACACACACTCTGTCATCTGGCTAAGCATTGTTAGTTTAGGCTAGTCATTTCATAACTGCCTTTGTGTGAAGGCAGCACGTATGCGCTTGTGAGGGTTTCTGTTTAAAGATTGCTATTGTAAGGCAGTGAAGGGAGCGCCTATACACACACATGCACACATGATTGATCTCCACAGGAGAGCCTCCTCTCTCTGGAATCAAGATTAATAAGAGGCCATTTACATCTCCAATCAGATCGGGGGGGGTAGAAAGTGTGAGAAAGAGCCTAAAAGAGACCACACAATATTTGTCTATTGTATACAAAGAAAAGTGAAAACCACCTGCGTGCCTACATTCACACCCACAAACATTTACACAAGTGCACATACACACTTTTCATATCTGAAGTCAGAGAGAAGCACAGGCAGATCAAACACTAGGCTGTCAAGGTCCACATTGATGTATAACTGAGCTATTCTATGGGACATACACACACACACACACACACACACACACACATACACAAAACTGTTCTTCTGGAACCCGGAGAGCTTTAATGACAGCAAGCTGCACTGCGAAGGGGTCAGGCAGGGGAGTCACCGCTCAGAGGCCACACACACACAAACACAACTCACATTAACACAGGATACACATGGGCTCTTGCACTAGACTTGCACACACAAAAGTGAGCAAAAAAATTTAGTTCACGTTCACACACGCAGACTAAGTTACAGGCTCATGTACAGTCACAGATACAAAGCTGACATCGAAATGCAGGTTTTATTTATATTTGGATGTATATGAGAACACACACACAGGCAGGCATAGCCAAGAGGGAACACGGAGGAAAGGTAGGATCCAATTTGATTTGACCTTGACAGCAGAAGGGAGGGAGGGAGGGTTGGTGGGAGTGATGGAGGGATGGATGGAGTGTAAGGAACGAAGTGATGGTCTGGGCCAGATGCCTGTTGCAGATACTTCAGAGAAATTAGATGACCTTGAAGTGATAGAGATAAATCATATAACAAGAGACAGCAGTGTGACACAGTGACATCAGCACACATAAAACGGTGTGACAGACGTGCATCAAATGTTGAGGTTAATCTAACATACATGTGCATGCAGCATACTATCTTGTGTTATAAACCCACAAATCACAAAGTGAATTATGTTGGGTGCTCCTGGATTCACTGACAGGGATGATCAGAAATGCTGCTTCTATGTTACTGCTAGAAAATGAAACAGGATTCTCTTTTAAATTCATTAGAAAGCTGACACAATCACAGCTGTTATAAATGTGCAGTATTAATGCAACCACAAAATTAACGATAACAGTGCTGCCAAAAACACAGGCTGTCAATGTTTTTCTAAGCATGTTTTGTCATGAATTTGAATTTATTAAGAAGATTAATTCTGTTTTTGTCATTTTAACATAATACAGACAAATACCACACATATACTTGAAGTTTCTTTCATTGAGAGGACATTTAGAGCCAACACGTTTTATATTATCCAGTAGCAGACGTGCATTTCCTTCTCCAGATTAGCAAACAAAAAGGCGTGCTCATCATTGGAGATGCTGCTTATTCCAGCCGAATCACAGATGTGTATTAACAAACATTTTCCAGCTTCTGTTTGTTCATCTTGAGCACTTCCTTAAAAACACCAGACAGCTCCCAGAAGAAAATGTGTGCAGCTCCAAGATCAGCAGATAAGCCGGTAATGTCGACACACTGCAAATACAATCTGCCCATGTTATCTGCAAATGTATCTCGTAGTTACCTGGAAATATACATTTTATTTTAACTAAAGCTTAAGGGTTGCTTCAGTAGATGTGTTTCAGCCAATTAATAAAATACTACATTTTATTCAGCCTGTACTTGACTGAGCTGAATCAGTGTGACTTGAACTGAACTGAAAAGATTGTTTCATCAAAATGTCTAACTTTCATTAGATTTGACAGTAGAATAATGTGAAAACTGAAACTTGTCAATATAATATTATTATATTAACCAACCTAACAATTAGAGATGTCCATATTGATATTTTAGCCAACCAGTATCAGCTGTATTAAACCCCTCCAAAATGTTTATTCTGTTGTTTATAAGGATCTCTATATGGTCCGTCCCCACCAGCTTTCATATGTCCAGTAACAGTCGAAAACTAACATTATCCACGACTTGTGGCAATGAGGAGTGTGTTATAAAAAGTTAACAAGCAATGAAAACGTCTTCAGTGTGGGAACATTTCAAATTAGAAACTGAAAGCAGCCCGACATCCACTTGTAATATTTGTATTTTGTGAGGTGACAGTAACAGCTTCTTTCAATGTCACAAATTTGATATTGTACCAAGAGTGATGCACTTTAAACGATATTTTTAGGGTGTTCAGTCTTTGTGGTCAGTAGTTTCAAAATTACAAGAGATACTACTTGTATAGTTTGTCATTTGGTTAAAAAAAATCCTATCGATTTGTTGTTGGTTCGAAAAGCAGTAATACGACTCCACATTTGTACTAGATGTGTTGCTACTGGCCTGCAAATGCATCATGTAGTTGGGTTCAAGGTTCAACATATTTTTAACAGTGGAACAATCATTTTCTTACCTGTTCTTCCCACACTGTGTCCACTCAACAGCATGATCACTCTATTCTCATAGCATCCCACTCCTACGCTTTTATCTTTGCTTCTCTCTCTCCATTTCTCTTGCCTGCTGACATGTACACATTTACTAAATATTGCAGCAAACCTGCCAACTCCTCACACTTACTATCACACGAAAGAAAAAAAACAAATGAATCACAGCAGACAAAGGGAATGACGGGCTGGGTGATATGATGCAGGAGCAATCGATCAGGTCTCTGTAATCCATTTTCTTCTTCTTGGTGGTAGAAGGCTCTACCTAGAGCAAAACCTTGTGTGTGTGGATCTATGTATGCATGCTATGTGTGCTATGTGTGAGTAAGAGAATGAAACTAAGGGAAAAACTTTATGTACTTTTGGAAATCAGAGAAGTATAGCAGGTGCCATCAATCAAGTCTCCAACATACTATTGTGGATGAATATGGGCTGGGGATGGCCAGTGAAGGTGGTGGGGTGGGGGGTGCAGAGCGAGAGAGGGACAAAGTAGGAGAGAAAACAAGGGCTGATGGAAGGGTGGGCCTCATGCCCTGAACTTGAACTTGGAGCTGGTGGGGTCAGAAAAGGGAGGATGGTGTCAAGCTCTCAGTGTGGATGGAAAAGGAAAACCCCAGCTGAGTGACACCAGTGCCTCCCTGCTCAAAGACCGATGGGGGAGAAGGGACATGGTGCCACATTTAGCAAGCTGTCTTGCGAAGCAATTTCAGCAGCCATCTCAGTGCTGTTTCAAGCTGTTTTATCATGGGACCTACAGTGAGTACATTTTGGTCTTTTCCTGGCTTGGAAAACACAATCTTACTCTAGATATGCTGTAATCAGACTCCTCTTGGGTCCTGGTCCATAGATTGAGGAACATGACGTAACTGAGGTAGGAATTACTTGTAAATTAAACACTTGCGACCATCGTAAAATGGAATTTTGTCTTGATCGTGTGCTGATTGTAAAGGAGATTTAAAGAGGCAGCAAAAAGATTATATAGTTAATTAAAAGGTGGGTTTTGAGACAGTTACAAGAGGAAAAGCTGATGGTTATTTGTAACACACAGGTTTATTCCCTTTGAGTTAGAGGGGTAAAATAGGTCAACCTCGCTGACCATCCTACCTTGGTCTGGAGATAGTGGGGGTAGTAGTAGGTGTAGTGGGGGTACATTGGCTGCTGCTCCAAACGTTTTCCCATGTAGCTGGAATCCAATTGAAGGTCCTGGAGGCTGGAGAGAGAAGCTCGCAGGTGGGATACGATCACTCAGGCCTGGATCCTTTAGATGACTGTTTCCAAGAGTGGAAGATGCAGACTGGGAATGCTCTGCTTTTACTGAGGTGTGTGTAATAAACACACAGAGGGAGAGAGGGATGGATAGAAGGAAAGATAGTACTTGGGATTTTAGTCCGTCCACTTGTCTGGGAGCTCACAGGGAGCTTCACAAAACCATTCTTCCCGTGGGTCTGGAAAGAGAGACAGAGAGGATCCGGAGTGTCAGCAAAAAGGGGGCAGGGGGAGAAGAAGGGTGAGGAAAGGAAGATATGAAAGAATAGTAGGAGGCGATACAGGAAACAATAGGGGGGATTGAAGATCAGGACAGAGAGAGGGTAAAAGAAGAGGGAAGAAGAAGAGGATGAGGAGGAGGAGGAGGAGGAGGAGAATACACAGGAAGGGAGGGAGGAATAGATGGGATCCAGTTGCCGGTTCCTTGCACTCTCCGCTCTAAAAATCAGACTCACTCTTCTTCTTCTCTGCTGCCCTGAACATGCCCCTCAATTTGCTTTCCGGTGTCTCTCACTCTTGTCTCTCTCCGTCTCTTTCTCTCTTCCTGTTTATCCGCTTCCCTGTCTCGTTCTTCCTCCCTCTCTCTCACACCAGACGAGACCCTGATCCCACCGGGAGCTCGGCTGTATCCTGGAGAACACACGCTGTCCTCTGCTCTATCCTCACAAGACAGTTAAATCAGCGATGAACTCACAAATGGATGTGGGGAGCCACAGAGAGAGAAGAGGAGGAGGAGGAGGAGGAGGAGGAGGAGGAGAGAGGGTGGTCTGGAGCTGAAGCTGTGACTGCCTTTTTTCTCACTCTCTCTCTCTCTCTCTCTCTCTCCCTCCCTCTTTTGTTAAGCTCCGGGGATAGATAGGTAGATATCGTTGGAGCCCGGCGTGCAGGATGAGCAAAAAGAAAAAGCCTCGGTAGAAACTCCTCTCGCACAGGAAGAAGCAGATAGCCTTATCCAGACACGCACTTACACAGAGGAAAATCCCTTCTGATCCACAAGGTGCCTCCTCCAACTCTCTTTCCTTTTCTTCTCTTCCCCTCTGCAATCCCTCCCTTTCTTCTCAAGCTCTCTCCCTGACGGCTTGCTTCCCACTGCGCCTTGCAGCCGTCACTGTGTGTGTGGTGGTGGTAGTGTTAGTGGCGGCAGCTGTGGTGGTGTGTGCGTGTGGTGCGTGTGTGTGACTGTGCATGTAACTGAGAGTGTGTTTGTGTGGCTGTTGCCGTCTGCTCCACTCTGCGTGCTGAGGCATAGAGGGGCTCGGCTTCAGCGCAGCTATGCTCCTCCCTCCCTCTCTCTCTTCCTCTCTCTGTCTGTGCCTCTCTCCCTCTGTGTTTTTCATGGAACTATAGAACAGTGGGAGTGGTTGGTCCTGCCCTCATTGAAGCCCTGGGGTGTGTGTATATGTGTGTGTCAGTGTGTGCACTAAATAGAAACTGAGAGAAAACGAGAGAGACAGAGATGGGCTGTTCTGCTGGCAGAAAGGCGGATCTGGGGAGAGAGTATGAAGGGCATGAGCTGGGGTAAAGGGTGAGAAGAGGATACACAAGGAATAGAATTTGGAAACGGAGAGGCCCCCCTACTGGCATCCTTTAGGCGCAGCACTGACACATTTTCAATAATAAAAACTGTCTTTGGATCCCTTAAACTGACCAACACAATAGTCATGTTCTATCTTTTACTGTAGCTATTATTTAATCCCATTTTCTATTATACAGTATCTCGCAGTCAACTGCCATAACCAACACATGTACGTATAAATAGATGCATGCATGCACACAGGCTCCAAAATGTGTGTCTGAATGCCTACATACATGCATACAGGGATACTCCACTCACACATGCCCAGTGAAGGGCCCAACATAGAGTGTGTATGTAGTTCAGTGGTTGTGTGGCACAGTGACCCACTGACACAGTGCTGCCTGGTGTGTGATGTAACCAGGTTTAAGTTGTGCTCTTACATAAGCACAGTGAGCCATGCATGAAAAGACTGCTCTGCCCTCTGACTGCAGCTGTGCGTGTGTATGAGTGTGTGTGAAAGAGACGAGGGTTGGCAGACAATGCAAGTTCACTGCAGTAGAAAAAGGGGTACAAGAACAGAATGCAAACACAAAACCTCCTCCAAGATAAGGGCTTTATTTCTTGTGGGCAATTAAACTACTTTTGCAGACTGCGCTGCAAAAACACATCACTGTCTTTGTGCTATTGTGTGCCCATCTGAGAGTTTTTTCTGTCACTATGCCAATGTGTTTGTCTGTTATAGCATCCTCCTGTCAGCTTATATAATACACATTAATGATATGTTTGGGTCAGAGATATACTAACAAGAAAGCATTTACCAATGCAACATACAATAGGCTGTTGTGTAAAATCAAAAATACAAGCAGCATACTGTTAGGCCAGGTGACCCGAAAACATTGTTTCATGAAGACAAGAATGATTATGAAAATTGTTTGACCACTCACCAACTAAAATATTAAACACGTTTGATGCAAATTAGGAGATGCCAGACAAAATAAGGAGTATAGACAGCAATTAAACCAGCACCAACCCCCTCAAAACATACTAACCAATGTATAGTGTATACATGCTGAACATAAATGCTGCTTCAGATTTGGGAAGTGGGTAAACATTGTGTACACCACTGATGATGACAGTGTTCACAGTTTACAACTGTGAAACTACAGTGGTGTCACTACAGTTTTGCTTAACCAGGTTTCCAGTTAATCAAGAAATGTTTTACTTGACTCTTGTCTTGTCTTACCTCAGCACTGGTGTGTGAAACAGCTCTCCAACGTCCTGTAACACAGCGCAACAGCAACATCATGCCTGGAGGCGAGCCTGAACTCACTTATAATTTCACTTTCATTTGTATTGTCTTGTTAACCATGTGACAAATTGAGTTTATTTATTCCAATAACTGAAACAAGTGTGTCTTCAGGACTGCACTACTGGACTACTACATGCTGTCATTTGTTTATACAGTCATATTTAGCTCTAAATTGCTCTAACCAGATATTACTTTATCTAATCTATTTTTGTCAATTTTGGAAACAATTGCTACAGTTTAATGTTGAATATTGTTAATACAGTGCCACTAGCTTTTGCATAGTTTTAAAAGGCATCTGAGGAACCTTGAAATTACACGTTTTATGATCATAATAATCAGTAACAGCAGTGGCAGACATTTTCTGGCACCCAAAGGAGTGCAGGCAGGAAGTTAGTCATCATGTAAAAAGCTGCTTAGCTTACATCAGACATATTGGAGGTAAAGCAAAATGTAAAAAGTAATAATGTGCATTAGCACAAACATTTATACTTATACTATATACTATACTATAAATGCCACAAACACCTGCCCAAATTTAACTTGTGTTCATCCAGTGGTCAGTTTAAATCAAGATAAATAGTTTTAAACGTGTTGCAAAGCCGCTTTATGGAACTATATTAAATGCCAAACAAAGTCACATGACAGTTATGTACCTTTAACACTGCTGCCAAGCAGGCGTGTTGGAACGATCGATACAGCTTACATCTTTCCTCAATGACACTGAATCAATATTTTGATGAAGATCATATCAGTAAGTTTTCAAGGCTATAATATTTCATTCATAACAACAGTTCCTATAATAAGATTTTGTATGATAATTTTGTATGTTCTTTTAAGTTACTACAATCCCTTTCCTGACCTGTTACATGCAAGTCATGATCTGAACTTTTGGCAGAGGAGTAACTGTGAGAGCTCATCTTGCAGTTATTCAAACCTGAACTTTACACGGTGAAATAAATGCGCATAGCATGTTGGAGGACCACTGCAAGCAAAAGCATACTATACTGACTGTAATACACTTGTAGTTAAGGAGTGTGCATTCCTGAATCTTTCCGAGCAGTTATACTGTATGTGCACAGAGTTAAGCAGTTCAGCTGAAGAAAGGTTATACATTAATTCAACGGCACTATATGTGGAATGCCAAATGACAGAGGGATACAGAGAGATCAGGTGTGTGTGTGTGTGTGTGTGTGTGTCTACTATATATGAGGAGCACACGAGCCAAAGTTTTCATGAAAAATTAAGATTCTGCTGACACCGCAGTTTGGGAAAACAAAGAGAGAGAATTGATTCTTCCAACTGCACAGTACAGTCCTATTATAAGAGGCACAATCTTTACATCTCACTCCATACACTGCTGCCATAATAAAGCTGCCTAATTACCTTGTCTAGGGACACGACAGCCATAATGGTGGTGGTAAATACACACTGGTTAATCGCATTCATTTTGTTATCCAACAGACTTCTATTATGTCTTAAGTACAATCTAATTGCCTACTTGACTGGAAAAGACTAAATATGCATGTGCTGCATCTGCATTTCTATGCAAATAGGACCTTCTTCTAAGGAGGGACACTATTCCACTACTACTATTCCATGACCAGCGCTTGAAAAATACCAGACAAAAACTGACAGCTGGAGCAAGATATCAAAGTGTTTTCACTGACACTGTGTGTTCTTAAAGCCCCTGGTCATCAAAGCAGTTTTCAAATGGAGCAGGAAAGGCCACGCTGTGACTCAGGGATGTGTTCCTCTCATCGCTGACCACCAGATGTATAACAAACACTGAGCCAGAAAAAAAGAGCAGTAAAAGCCTCACATCTTAGCTCAGATACAGCTGGGAAAACAGAAGAGGTCATGATGATGATAGTCCTATTTTACAGAAGCTGCTCTGGTCAGTTTTCAAGGAAAACACTGGCCAGGATAGCACACACACATACACACACACACACACACACACAGCAGATTTACAGTGGTAAATGGACTATTACATCCAAATGCCACACACAGTATGAAGGAATTTGTCTCTTTGCAGGTATCCTGAGACACAAACACAGAGATTGCAGACAATGTAGAGTAAACTGTTTTAGCTTTTGTTCATCCAGGAAATTCAATGAGAAGAATTCAGGTTCAAACACATTAAGAAAATAGACGCAGTATCTTTGGCAATTTTGCGTTAAGAGTGTGTTAACACGTGGTCAATATCCTGGAGAAGACAGTTTTGGTTAAATGAGCAAATCTGTTCCCGAGTCTGGGCTGCTGTAGCTGTAGAGCTGGTTGGCCTCTAATTGGAAGGTTGGTGGTTGGATGGCTGCTTCTTCTGGTCCACATGCCAAAGTGTCCTTGAGCCCCATACTGATCAAATTGTGTATAAGGTGGAAAGAAATTAGAATAAAAGACTTACTCTAAACAAAATGGTCTGTCTCTGTAGGGATCCTTTTCATAGTGTTGTCAGACACTTTTAGTGGCTGTACTTTTCATGGGTGCAATTACCTGCAAGGATTACGTTGTAGCCATTGCAGCCTCTTTGCGGATGCCACCAGAGGCTGCATCTACTGGACCAATTCCAAAACCTTTGGTAAGTATTAAATAAATTATATAAAAATAAGGCCCATTGTTTAAAAATATCTGAGTTTCGCTTTAACATGAACTGACGTAATTTTCAATAAAGCTATATGAAAAATCACTTTGAACCAATAACCCTTTGTACAACACTGCGCTTAATTACATGACTGGATCAAAATGGTGACAAATCACCTTAGGCCTTTTTCAAATACCGCTTCTCCTATCCTCCTTTCTGCTCCCTTTACCACTCCTTCCTTCTCCATTCCTCTCAACAGCAAGCCACAGCTCACTTTAACACAAATCATCACTTTATTAAAAAAGAAAACAGAACAGCGTGTTAGTGGATTCATTTGAACAATTATGCAAATCAGACAGGAGATGAAGCTTTTATTAATGTTAGAGAAGTGTTGCATCAGATAGTGCTGAAGTCCATTAAGTTACACTGGTTGAAGATGAATACATTGTGATTAGTTTGATGTCACTGTGGTGTGCATCACATTATCGTATTGGGCTGCGTCAGCGCAAAACTCTCCATGGATCTTTTGCTCATGCAAAATGTGGGAAATGAGTAATATTTCACAGCTAAAAATGTGCAATTTGGATTAATAACCAAGATGCCTGCACTGTTTTTTACTCAGACATTTTTATTTTGTTATTACTCAGAATTCTTTTATTTTCTGGAGGTTTGAGGTCTGTTTGGCACCATCACATTTTCCTGTTTTAAAAAAAAAACATATGTATCAACTGAAAATTCGTCTCCTGAAAGTATGACTCCTCAAGTGTTATTCATCCCTTTCTTTGAAATCAAGTTCATTGTTGCAAACCTCATGTCATTCTCCCTGGCTCTGTTCCCCACTCCCTCTCTCTCTGCAGGTATGGGGCCCGGGAGGTGGTGGACCGTGACTGACTGACTAGGGCCCATGCTAGCTGTGGCTCCGAGGGGTAATTAATTTCAGCAAACGACCGCCACGTCTGTCGGCTTTTATAAACGAGCGTTTACGCGCTATGGACAATTTAACCACTCCACTGAGCCCGCCTTGACAGAGATGAGTAGAGAGATGTGGGGGAAAGAGAGAGAGAGAGAGAGAGAGAGAGAGAGAGAGAGAGAGAGAGAGGACGGGGACCGTGCTGATAGGTGACTGATGGGAGATTTAATCAATAGAGTAAGCACATTTACTCTCATGATGCTCACCCAACATCCATATTCATAGTGTTAATTCTCTCAACGCCTACACTGTTGCACACCACAAAAAATTATAATGCATGAAGGATTTCACTACATCTCATCAGGCCTCATTAAAGGCCAGCATCATCACTGCTAATTATGTGTCATCATGGACTAAATATCATCGTGGTACTGAAGTCGAATCATTTTATTCTACATTGAAGCTTAATTTGATATCCAAAATAGCTACCCTCCATTATGTTCTGGCACATACACCTCCACAACCCAACATTCTGCTCCACACCCTGGAAAACAAAGGCTTCATCAGTACAATGTAGTCCTGTCATGGCACATTTATACCCGGTTCTACTCTTCAGTCTTCGCCAGTTCGTTCTGTTTTCCAGTGCAGTAAACCGCATCAAGGCTTCTCGGATTCTTGTTGTTTCTCGTGCCTTAGCTTTTTGTAATCTTTGTTCTACTGTGCTCCAGATTTGGCCCGCTCAGTTTGCCACATCGATAGCCTGCCCGGAACCATCTGGCCCCAGACCCTCGCCACTTCCCGGCTCTTGGCCTAATCTGCTAAGAAACATTTGTACTTTTGAACATGCCGAAAGTTGATGTTGGCTTTCTAGGGGTTCTTTGTGAAAAAATCAAACACCACCATAACCAATCCTCCCTCAGTGAAATCATAAAATATAAACTTTATTATTAAGAATATTTGGATTGTCTGTGTCTTGACTGTGACACTATGTCATATGATGTGTGGTCATTGTTAACTGTACTTGCATGAATCCAGACATTAGATCACATCTCATCTCTGGAGATTTAGAAAAACAGTTCAGTCATTCACCACCCAAATCGTCACCCGCTGTCACTGAAAATATTACTTCACCTAAAAAAATGTATTCTCCAAAGACTATAACTTGGAAGGCTGTGAAGATGAAGTGATTGTGTTGGATCGTACACAGCTGAGTCTCCAAACACAGGAAATTTGCTAAAGAGCAGATTATTAGTGCACAGAGTAAAAGTCTTCTGAGAGAAACAAGCCAGATCCTCAGTTCCTGCCATCTGAATTCTGGCATGTAATACACAAACTGTACATCCAGCTATGATGTTGAGATGGGTAAAATTGAGAACTGGTGTTTTATTGTACGTTACAGTAACTTATAAAGCAGTCTATTCCACCAACAAAGGCAGTTTACAACTCTGCCTTGCATTAGATTACAGGAGATTAATATACTCATCACCGTGTGCTATATGAAATAGTTTGCTGGTTCTCATTGCAACACAAAGAAAACTACACACAACATCATTTTTGTTTATGTCTCTACTAAAGCTGCCTCCGTACATCCCCACTCCTCTCCAATTTAAAACTACTGTTCATCAGAGCAGATCCCAGGACTGGCTAACTTGATACTCCATGAGTAAATACTGAACTTGGTGTGCTCATGTGACTGGCTGTGTTTTGTTGTGTTATCTCTGCTGTATTTCTTCTTCTGTACTCAGATCTCTTTTGTAAGAAATGTTGTGATTTTCATAAGGCTACCTCATTAAATAAAGGTCATTTATATTTATACAAACATAGGGAAGTGCATAGGGTCTACATTCAGCAAGTTCTCCAAAACTTTCACATTAGAATTTGCAGCACAGTCACTCAGCACCTAAATCACTTTCCCCTCTCCATTGAATATATACGCCCTGCCCAAAAAAACTGAGGTCAATAAAACTAAATCAACTTAAGTTTGCTCAGTGTTAAGACTTTTATAACTCAACAGCATGTTACATTGCCACTTTCTCCCCTCAGAATTTCCAGAGACCAAGCAGTGTGGAGCCACACCGCAGTCACTCGGCACTCAGTCAGCCGAGTCCTGTGAAAACTGTTCTGTTTGCCTCCAGTACTATCGGGGTGCCAGACTATTAGCAATGCAGCCCCTCTCTGCTTTGTTCCCCCTGACAAGGCAAGTTACACGGCTCGCCTCAAAGTCAGTGATCTCACAGCTAGACATACATTACTGTGTGACATCAAGCCCGGGGGCTTATAGATCTGCTGGATTGTATGACAGGAGCCTTTATGGCTTTTGCAACAATGTATGACAGCAGTCGGCCTGCCTCAGTACTTGGCAGGGATATCTATAGTATACCACAGTGTAGACAGACCATATGAGGGGCCTGCAGCCACAAGTGTTTCCATAGCTACAGTGGGCCACAGGGATTTTTTACTGTCCGAGAATGAGAGATTAAGAACATGAGTGATTCTCTACCTATATGCTGAGCGATCATTTCTGCGTGTGTGAATATGTGTGTGTGTGTGTCCCCTCGATGTAGCAGCTCTTAATAGGACCACAAGGGTGCCTAAGAGCATAACCCGCTGCACTGACATTTAATAGCACCCCCCACCCCCATCTACTTCTTCCATAAATACACATATACTTGCTGTCACACACATGCAAAACATTCACACACACACACACACACACACACACACACGGTACGCTTCGCC